>PVHP010045160.1:0-13798 GCA_004024765.1 Zapus hudsonius | reverse complement strand
GCCATGTGGGAAAAAGAGGGCGAGTTCTCTAGGGGAGCTAGTTTTAAGTCCTCCCCACGTGAGTCAGAGGGACAGCTGATTGGTTCATATCTGACCAATCAGTTTTAGCACCTAGGTTGTAGCTCTAACTAGACACCTCCCATTCAAAGGGAGGGGCTGGAAGGGTAAGAGCGGTCTCTGTACACACCTGACTGTCACAAAACCACACATTTTATATCAGGGAACCAAATCTTATTACTTCATCTAAACCTAATTATCACCTCCCAATCCCATCAACATGTGATATTGAGGGTGGAGTTTCTTTCTTTTTGTGAAGTTTGAGAAGATTTTATTATATAACATTATGGCTCTTAAGATAAAAAGGCAAAAAAAAAGATAAAAAGGCAAAGCTCCTGTGAAATGGGAGGAGTCCTGAGTGGGTTATCTTTCAAGTGGAGTTGCTAATACATGTAGTTTGATGAACATATTCAAACCCCAGCTCTGATTATTTCACTTTGTCTAAGACTTCAAGTGTAGGAAAGAGTTTTCCACACACAAGACTCAGTAATGCAACCAGGAAAGTCCCTGGCAAGCCAGGACAAGTTAGGCAGAAGTCACATACATGATACCTCTTATCCTGGAATTTTTCTTCAGTCCTGAGTTTACTGAAGAGAGCTATTCCCAAAGGCACAAGGAGAATGGGACACAATGTTTATGTATACTTTGATTTGGCATATAACATACATATAAAAATTGTGCAAAACATAAATATAACATTCTATTAGTTCTCATCAAGTGAACATATACATCTAAGTAGTATCCAGATCAAGAAAGAGAATGTTCAAGAATACTAAAAGCCCCCTAGATACATCCTTCCAGTCACTATCTCCTTGAATAATCATTATCTTAAAATACTTCAGAGTAGTTTGAACTGGTGTCAAAGTGTACAGTTTATACTTTTAATTTCCGGTTTCTTTCATTTAACATTATGCTTATGTGATTAATCCATGTTGTCATTTAGTTCATGTTTGTTGCTATATGATTTTCCATTGTATAACTATACCATGATTTACTTACCCATTCTACTTTTGATTGACATTTGGAGTCCTTCCACTTAGGGGCTATTGTGAACAGTGCTACTTAATATGCATGTGCCATAAATAATTTAAATAATTTTGATGGTAAGGAGACAGGGGTGTATTTGGCATACTCTCAATGAGATAGAAATGCATAATTTACTAAAAGAATCACAGAAATCACTGAACTTTATCATACACTCAGCCCCATTTTTTATAATGATAGAATGCATTACAACTCACCAAATCTGCATAAGACAGAATAGGAAAGCCCTAGACTTTCAAACTTGGGGTTCCCATTTTGTCAGTACACATTTATGTGGAACAGTAAGCAGAGTATGCTAATTGTCCACTTAAGAAATTCATCTGGAGCCTGGCGTGGTGGCGCACGTCTTTAATCCCACCACTCGGGAGGCAGAGCTAGGAGGATTGCCATGAGTTCAAGGCCAGCCTGAGACTACATAGTGAATTCCAGGTCAGCCTGGACTAGAGCAAGACCCTATCTCGAACAACAACAACAACAACAACAAAAAAAAAAAAAACAGAACAAGTTCATCTGAAGCGGAGCATGGTGGTGCACGTCTTTAATCCCAGCACTCGGGAGGCACAGTTAGGAGGATCACCGTGAGTTCAAGGCCACCCTGAGACTACAGAGTGAATTCCAGGTCAGCCTGGGCTAGAATGATACCCTACCTTGAAAAAAATGTTCATCTGAACATTGGTGACTGGAGTTTCTATTATATAGTCATGGTTTTAATAAACCTAGCTGAATTAAATTCAGCTCCCATACCCCTTCACACTGTTGGTCATTCTGGTGCATGTAGCCTGCACAGAAAAGCTGTCTAAATTATCTGGTGGCACATCATAAATAAGAAAATCACATGGATCACTCCAGTAACTCCAAGGATTTAGTTTACCTCTAGGGAGAAGGACAAAGGCAGGACTACTATTGGGGAAAGTCAATTTCCATACTACATTGGATGCTTTCCCCCTCTCTTGACAAGATGCCTGTATTCTCAAGCAGCAACAAGAGAGTTGATATTCCAATGACTGGGATCATCTGCTCACCGGGAATGGAGACTCAAACAGAAATTTTAAAAATTTAATTTAATTTAAATATATATAACAACAAGTTATGTTCTTTTATACCCTCACCCCTTCTCCTGTTTCCCTGAGGCCCTCCTCAGTGAGGTTGTGGTATTCTTTGTGAGGTCATGAAGATCTCAATCAGTCCCTGATGCTTAGCAGGGGCCATGCCTCAGGGCATTCCTGCCTACACTGTGGCTCTTACTATCTTTCTGTCCTCTCTTCTGCAATGTTCCCTGAAGCATGGAAGGCCTTTGGCAGTCTGACTTAGTGGTGAGTTCTCTGTAGCCTCTGGATTTCTGCTTTGATGGGTTTTGATTGATCACCATGACTGTCACCATGTTAGCTGGTTGTCAGGCTAGCAGTAAGAGTATTATTCATGTTACCACTGCAGATGTGGCAGAGGTGGCATGTTTTGTGGTGGGCAGTTGCCTTTTTGTCTTATTGATGGATCTTGGGTCTCCTTTGTGTTTTTTCTACAATCTGTAAAATAAAACAGATTCTCCAACCAAGAGTGAGAGCAGCTTGGGTTACAGGGGATATGCGAAGTTATTTGAGAGACTTTTTGGGGTGTTTCTCTCTGAAGTCTATGAGATAGGCTACTGATGTGGTTTCCAGTGCTATGAGTTCTCTCCCTCTGAGCAGGCCTCATGTTCGATCATTGGTTACCCCCAGGGGCTACATGCCACTACTGCACAATTGTGTACTTCTTGTCTGGATGGTTGATTTTGTAGTCTGGAGGGTCCCCTGCTTATTCACGCTGTTGGTGACTGTTTTCCTCCAGCAACTTCCATAGGGCTTTATAGCACTATGAGGGATATCCAGGAAGGAGCTGGTTTCCCTTTTGTTTCCAGCATGGTATTCTGATTAAAAATAGAATTTAAGGTGATTTATGAATGTAATGCCTGTGTATGTGAAAGCAGCAGCATAATATATTCCAATATATATCAATATGTTTTTCATTAGTAGTGATTCCTTTTAACCCCAAAGCTCTTCCCTTGCTAAAATGAGCAGAAATGAAGAAGAGAATCATTTACTTTTGTGCTATACAAAGGCTTTTTAAGCATTTTAAAGAGATGATATTTATAAGCAAAAAGGTTTCTTGGGCAGGAAAATGTTACATGAGTGGTTTGGATATCAAAAGTATTGAGGATTCAGGGTATACACAGAAAGATCTAGAAGACCAGGTCAATCAGAGATACCTAAAGCTATAAAAAGGCTTTTCTGGGCTAGTAGAGAAGAGAATCAGAAGAGAAAAAGTAAACTACAATGTGTTCCTGAGATGGTTTTCTAGTCCCTTCATGCACTCCCTCTGCTCCTGACTAGGCAAAGAAAAAGGTTGGAGACAGTAAAGAGTTGTTTGTGGTAGATACTCTCAGTGCCCCACCCTTCATCATTTGACTGTCATCATTTCAGTGTGGTCTCTATGCTTCCTACTGTCCAGAAATTGTCTGCATCATTGCATCTAAACATCTTGACTCCCCCAACAATTCTGTCTGATGCAGCAGATCAGCAATGCCAAGACTCAATTTTGAGAGCAACTCTCACCCAAATATTTCATATTATAGTTATAATTTCCATTATAAGTGATATTGCATTATTATCATGCTATATCCTTATCCCCTGGGTAGGATAATTCTGAAATATGTGTTTTTCAGTTTGCCTGTAGAGATATCCCGTGGAGTTAAGCTCCAAGGACTCACTGTAAGGTGGCTTAATAATGCACTTTATCTGCCTTACTGATAGTAAAGTGATATGCTGAGAGTTTATGTAGCTTCAAGTCATGATAATTATCCCTGCTTCACTCCCTTTAAAACACCCTATATAGGTGCTGTGATGGTTGGATTTTGTTGTCAATTTTATCTTTTTAATTATCTTGGGTGGGTCTCTGAGGATGTTTACAGGAAGGCAGTCTCTCAGTATGGGGCAGGATGTAGAGAAGCTAGATATAAGCATTTCTTCCTGGGAGGGCAGTGCAGGAAGTTAATTCCAGAGACTCAGGAAGCCATTATGTCTGGGAAAGGGTTGTAAGACCCTTTCCTAGCCTATGTAAAGGGAAAGAAATTCTCTCCTTGGCCCTCCTGCCTGTTTGCTGTTCCATGCGTATGGTGTGGTGATGGGTTTCTGTCTCTGCTTGAACCTGTGAAAGGGGAGCATTCTGGAACTTCCCCTGGATCTGTAGCTTCAATAAATCCTTTCCTTCCATAAACCGTGCCTGGTTTGGATATTCATCCCAGCAGTGTGTGGCTGACTACTACAGGTGTTTGTACATGTTCCATTATAACTACCTGTACATTAATCCTGTGTCAGCAGCTGCTTCTTGAGATGTGATGCCCACACTGAGTGTATACAGCTCTTCCCAAAGCTTTCAAAGATGAAAAGCTTACTTTTTAATTGGCTCAAGAGGAATAAATGAAAAAGCCTTATATGCCTATTTGATTTTACTGTAGTTCCTTGCAATGGATGCTTTGATTAATAGAATCAGTAAGGGCTCAGAATATTTTATGTGCACTGGAATTTCTTTTTGGCTATGTGCTCATCTTAAGTGAGAATTACCTTCCATGAGATGCTTCTGTACATCCCAGATTAAGGAGGTTTCACAAATACATGTCTTAACTTTTGCCTCTGCCCTGTCCTTGCAAATTTTAGAGTCAAGAACAGTGTTAAATAAATTTCTAACTAAAGGATGCTCACATAGCAATCCCTAGGTAGAGCTCGCATGAAGTGAGTTTACTTTGTTTCTGCCAATGGTCCACAGTAAGCAACATAATTGAGTTTTTAATGGTTTTCCTTATTTTAAAATCTTTTTTAGCAAAAATTTTCAAATATGTCCCATTACCTTCTGTGATTTCCTGCTCTTGTCCTTCTCCCCTGTACACCTTCCTCTTCTATTTTGATGAGATTTTGAAAATTTTGCCTCTATTCCATCTGCTTTTATTTTTTGATAAAGGATGGGGAAGCCCCTTCCTATTGCCCATCTTTATTTTGACAGCCTTGGTCCAGTTTTCTGCTTTGATCTCCTTCCTTTTTCTTTTTTAAATTTTTTTAATTATAAGGAGAGAGAGAGAGAGAGAGAGAGAGAGAGAGAGAGAGAGAGAGAGAGAGAGAGAGAGGATATAGTCACAGAGAATGTGCATGCCAGGGACTTCAGCCACTGAAAATGAACTCCAGATGCATGTGCGTCTTTGTTCATCTGGTTTTATGTGGGAATTGAACCTGCATCACCAGGCTTTAAAGGTAAGTGCCTTAACCACTGATCCATCTCTCCAGTCCCCCTTTTAAGTTTTTTTTTATTTATCTTCAAGGAGAGAGAGAAGGGCGAGAGAAGAGAGATAGAGATATTCATCTTTTTCTTTAGCTTGGGCTCCAGGCTATTCTCGTGCCAGGATGTCAGCCCTTGAGACATGTATCCAGGCCCAGTAATTCAAAAGCTGTCTGGTTTCAATTCCTTCCATTGCCTTGGCACACAGGATTTTACTCTTCAGCTTGATTACATTATAATAGAACATTTTCAGGGCTGGGGATATAGCTCAGTAGTAGAGCACTTGCCTAAAATGCATGATGCCTTAGGTTCAATCCAAGAGGGTCTGGAGAAATGGCCCAAAGGTTAAAGATTTAAAGCCTGATGGACTGGATTTGATTCCACAGTCCCCACATAAGTCAGATGCACTTAGTGACCCATGTAACTGGAGTTCATTTACAGTGGCAAGGGGCCCTGGTATGACCAGTCTCAGTCTCTTTCTCTCTTCCTCTCTTCTTTTTTCTTTAAAATAAATAAATGAAATATTAAAAAAGAAGAAAAAAGAAAACTATGTATTCATATCTTACATAGCATTTCTGTTTTTTTAGAGACAGAAAGGATTCCAGCATCTTGTCAGGTAACAATAGATATCATTAGTCAAAAAAGCATGAACTCTCTACATATCACCCTGCCCCAAATGATTGTTGTACAATAGGTAGACTGGATTAACCTCTATCCATTTTAGGAAAGGATCTTGACTTTGCTTTTATGTATCCCAAAGCCTTCCCAGAGCAAAAGAATTCTCAAAGAAGAATGAAAACTCATGTTTTAAGCACACAAGCTTTAAGATTTCAGAAAATCAAGGAACAATTTTCTAGGCAGATCTCATGGTTAATGGATCTGAGTTGTCTCCTTTGCAAGAAATCTCTATAAGAGAAAAGCTCTTTTCACAAACATAGTCCTAGATGGGGGTATATCCTTGATATGAGTACAGGTTCCACCTAAGATTTTTCTTCCTATTTCAGAGAAAATTAACCCAAGAGAATCATAGTCTCTTTTCCATATATTGACATTCCCATTTTAAAAGGTAATCTAGAACTGAGAAAGAGCAAGGAGTTTGAAGTCAAACATAATAATGCTAAAGGATTATTTACAAAAGTTAAAATATGACTTTCATACCAATAAAGAATGGACATGAGATTTTTCTCTAATGAGAAAAATCAATAATATGGAAATGTTGGTTCAAAGAGCATTTTTAGCACTGGCATATTTATAAACCTCCAGGAAAAGCACTTTGAAATACGTTTACAGTGTAAGAGACAAAACTGGTTAATGGGCTGAGGATATGGTTCAGCAATTAAAGGTGCTTGCTTGCAAGTCTGACAGCCTGAGGTCAACTCACCAGAAATCATGTCAAGCCAGACACAAAGTGGCACACACATCTGGTAATGTGCCTATAGTGACAGGAGGTGAATCAGGAGAATGCCAAAGCTCAAGGGTCAGCTATACTGGCACAACGACACAAAGTGGCACAAAGAAGAAAATGGGAGATCCTGTTTGAAGCAAGGTGGAGGGAGAGAACAAACGCTCCCAGGTTATCTTCAGGCCTCCACACTTGTGATGCACACATGCCCATACACACCCGTACATACATACATACATACATACAAATACACACAAACTCAAAATTAAAAAAAAAACTGGTTAATGTCCAAAGGGCATTAAATCTGTATATATATATATATTGAGAGATAGAAAAAAGACCTACAGAGAGAATGGGTGCACAAGGGACTCCAGCCACTGCCACTGCAAACAGACTCTAGATGCAAGTACCACTTTGTGCATCAGACTTTATGTGGGTTCTTGGGATTTGAACCTGGGCTTTCAGACTTTATAAGCAAGTGCATTTAACTGCTGAGCCATGTCTCCAGCGACTTGATTGTAATTTTGACTAGCCAGTAGAATTAACATATAAATGCAGAGTTTGCATACTTAGTTAATAGTTGATGGCAAAGTTGCATAGGCATATCTCTCTAGATAATTAAACATTTACTTAAACTCTATAGGACTTAGTTTCTTCATCTGTAAACATGGACTGATAACCTCTTTGCTTTGAGTACATTTTCTTGCTCCTCCACTAATGGAGACAATGTAGGGGTAACCTCTAGGCAGATAGACGATGGAGCTGAGCACAACTGATACCCAGAGACCTGGGGATACTGGGATGTTGATACCAAATATGGACTGGAGCCTGGTCACTTTATCTGGAGAATAAGAAGTCTAGAAAGGGAAATTAGTTTAAAAGGGGGAGCAGCAAATATAAGCAAGTCAGATGGAGAAAAAAAAAAAACTATAGATAAATCCAGGAACATGTATCAGCCAAATACCCAAGTTTGGAGCTCAAAGAAAGGAACATGGAAAAAAGGATGAAAATGCATCCCCTGATCTGAATTCCCTGTCCTGATTCATGGAAAGTAACTGATTTTATGCTATTCAGTTTTGCCAATAGTGTGGGATGGCATTCCCTGGGAGATTAAGGTTACTCTGGACAATGCATAGCATAAAGGCTAAAGGTAATTTAAATCAGGCCCTTTGTTTCGTATCTAGAAATAGCAAGTACTTAAGAACTGGTAGTGATTACACTTTTTAATATAGCTTTCTCTCAGTATAGGTTGTAGTTGATGCAGTTTTCTTTAAAAAGGAACTATCAAAAAAGCCATATGGAGATCTATTTCTTCTATAGCTTAAAAAAATAGGCTAAAAAAGAGAGAGTTTAGGTAGAAGTACCCTGTTGGAGGTGGATAATGTTGTGCCCAGAAGCCACAGATTGTTACAAGAAAATTTTAGTATTAGGAGTGGAATACCTTCCAGTGACCGTAGGTCAAGGAGGCTCTTGATGCCCGCAAACACTATAGGCTATTGCCAAGGCTCTTGGTAGCTCACCAGAACTAGATGGTAAGACTCCATTGCTGAAATCATCTCATGCTTGGGCTACACCTCACTGGGAAACCAAGCATGAGCTGAGATGGAAGCCTTCTTCCTGTTGATGGTCATGATGCTGAAAAGACCTATGCAGTCTGTTGAGAAAGAAAAGTCATCAATGGTCTAAACCAGAAACGGACTCTGCAAGCTTCAAATGTGTCAACTGGTTCAATGGAGGCATGCCTGTTATGGGGGAAACCAACTGTTCTCTGATTGGATCTGAGGCCCATTCCACAGGAGGTAATTCCTGCCTAGTACTGAAAACATAATCAAAACCCTATGGCTGAGAAGGACATAAGTCCTAGGGGGAGCTAGTACTGTTGTTTGGCTAAATGGCTATATGATGTGCACCAAATTGCTCTCTAAATACTTGTATTTATACACAGATATTGATGTTACATTCACTTTTGCTTAGAGAAGCTTCTCTTTTCAGATGTTGGTGACCACTGGGATGACTCAAAACTCATCAAAGTACCAAGAAGAAGTGACAGTGGTGAGTTCAGCATTGAGTGAAGCATCTCTATCACGTGGCAGGAAGAATATAAAAGCCAAAAGAAAGAAAGGAGTGCCGATACTACTATCTTCCAGATACAAAGTAGCCTTGAGATTCATGACCTCACAGTGGCAGATGCTACCTACACACGACCTGCATAATAGGAGGGAAAAATGATGACATTAAAATAGAAGAGAGTCTATTTAGAAAGAAGAAGGGATTCAGTGGATGGGAGATTATGATCATAATGTATTATCTGTATTTATGGAAGTTGTCAATAATAAAGGTTTTTAAAAAGAATGTAAGAGCTAAAGGAAGGGGTGATACTTAATACTGTCTTAAAATGGCTGTGGCATTCATGACCTTATAGTGGCTGATGCTATCATGAGACCTGTATAATAGAAGGGAAAAAAGTGACATCAAAATAGAACAGGGCAAGAATTAGTTGGAAAGAAGAAGGATATCAGTAGAGAAGGGATATGAAGGGGGCAAAGGTGGGTGGTGGGAACGGATTATGATCATGGTATATTGGGTGTATGTATGGAAGTTGTCAATAAAAAGTTTAGAACAATAAAGGGGAAGGAATGATGAGAGTAAGTTTCTGTATATGAGATGGTTGGCTATTGTTTCTGCCTACTGTTGCAACCAAGGAGACAATATCACCTTTGCCTTCTTTCAAGAACTTGTTTATCAGCTGCAGAGTACAGTTAACTGACAGATCCCAATGCAATGTCTTCCAGGTATGCCTCAGCATATTGTGAAGCCCTCTTCCTTCAGAGAAAGCACAATGCAGTTAGAGTGACATGACCATTTCTACCTAACACAGGTTTTCATTAGCAGATAATCTTCCTTCAGTGATACCCACTGGATTGTGTGATATTTGCTTTCTGTCAGATTTCTTCCTCCCTCCCTTTTTATTTTATAGGTTTCACTTATGCATCAACATTGGAACGCTATCTCTGGTTAGTCTTCCTCCCCTTTTTTCTCACAAGTGTTAAACACTTCACTGAACTTGTACACTCTCTTACCATTTACTTTCCAGAGACCAGAAGGGATACAGTGGTACTGAAAATCATCTGAGAAAGCAGGACATAAGATTAGAAATTATGACTGGAACATGTGCTGCCTGAATGGTTATAAGGACCCCTATCCTTGGTTGTAGGATGGCCCCTGGCCTAATGGCAGAGTCTCATTGCTGAAAGTTCCACTAGTGGTGATTTGTATGAAAGTTCTGCTTGAGGGCAATGCTGTGTGTGGTGTTGAAAGAAACTTGGTGGGATCATCATAATGCATAGAACACTAGGATTGCTTGTTTGCTCCAAATTTCAATGACACTCTAGAAAGCTAAGGAAAGCTAGAAGTAGTTAATGAACAATTGAAAAGTGGGCACAAAGGCCAGAAGTCCCATTTGGAAGTTTACACAGAGGCCCTTATCTCCTCTAGTGGGAGAGTGGAAAAATCTGAAGGGAAAACTCATGGTTAAATAGTCATATTTGCTGTCCTTCAGAGACATTTTGAAGGCTCAGCTGAGACATTGTATCATTTCAGAGCTCTGAGGCAATCTTAGACTCTGAAACATGGAACATTATCCTGAAGAATTTGGCTTCCCACACTCCTCGTAACACAGAATCTTCAGAGGTTGCCTGCTCCCCATTATTAAGAACTAATGTAGTGCTTTGTACAATTAATGTGCTAATATGTGCTGATAAAAAGGAGCTTCTGCTAACATCACTCAGCTAGGGATGTGCTGGATCTGATGAAGGGGAAAAGGCCATTGAGGATGTGTTTACCAGACCTATTGAAATAACAGTGGACTGGATTTTGAGGGAGATTGATGAACGAAGGCAAAAACTTGGACTGATAAGGGAGAGCTTATTAATTTTATGTCACTGTTTTGAGACACTGTGGCAAGGACTTCAGGCCTGAGGAAAAACCCTGTTACTGAAGAAACCACAGACTGCATCGATCAGCATCGAGAAACCCTTCAACATCCGGAATGGTATCCAGCCCCCAGAAGGCAGTTAGTGTAGTGCTGGAAGGCACTGCACATGCTGCCAGGGGAAACTGATCAACGACAGCTGGAGTAAACAGAGAGGATTGACACAAAACACAATCTGTGGCCATGAGTAGGCTAACCACACCTCGTACTGGGAGGGAACAGCGAACCAACAAAGGAGCACTTGTGTAATGGAGGAGCCTGGGCCTGGGGGAGTCAATCAACAGCTTTCAATTTCAACCAATTTTCCACTTAGTGAGGGGGACCCCTTGTCTGGAAGTAGGGATTCAGGGCGATAGGCACCGGATCCTGTACTTTTGGGCTCCCAAACAAGATGCACTATAGGAGCGAGTGACAGGGAGGCTACTAAAATTAGAATCTAGGTAATCCAGAATTGTGTATATTTGTTAACCTACACTGATCTCACTCTCCGATGGAGATTGTGTTTGTATTTTTCAGGATGCAGCGAGAGAGCTCGGTCCCATCTAACTCTGCCAACCTACCGTAGGCCGATAGCTGAGATTCTGGCAAGAGAGGAGCCACCACAGTCATATGGTGGAGGATCCAAATGGAACCCCGCAGAGAATGATGGGATGAACAAGGGGCCCACAGCCACAGCCATTAAATCAACACAGGATAAGCCAGTGAGACAGAAACCAACGATTTTGACAAAAGACCCCTAAGCTCACAACCTTAAAGCAGCCTTAATACTCATCCACCACGACTCAGGGAACTATGCGGAAGAGTGGGCAGAAAGATTGTAAGAGTCGTGGTGGGGGAGATTATCCAGAGGCATGGCCAGGAGAACCTGGCTGAATACTAGGCTATCCATGGTCCCCTGTCACAAGGACTGATCCAGACGACCCATGGAGGAGGTTATCCAGTGGAGGGGGGAGGGGAGGGCAGCGGGGAATTGGGGATAACAACTCATTGCCCATTAAATGTTGTAACTCATTATGGACAATAAATTTAAAAAAATGTTTCTACATTAAAAAAAAAGAAATTATATAAAAGCTTAAGTTCCTTCAACCTATTTACCTAATAGGTAAATGGCTGAAATTAAACCTTAAGTTGCATAAATCCAATGATGACCATTTGATAGCATTAACATAAAGAAATAGACACCATTTAAACCCACAATGTTTTTAGATGTGAGAACCTTATTTTAGAAAATTAATACCAGTAAGCAAACTTCATCTTAATAACTTAATTTTTCAATAAATTATATACTGACAAAGAAATATAGTTAGCCTGGGTGAGTACCTTTGGAGTTCTTTTTGTGGTTTCACAAGCAAAAGAACAGCTGTACTCTGTTTTATAAAAACTTAGACTAGAGAATCATTTAGTACTTAAAATTCACTTGGGGTGATGATTCCTCTTTTAAAACTTGCTATGACTTATCTTTTTGCAAAACCTCAAAATTAATTTTTTAAGAGACTAAGCAAATACCTTTAGTAACCAGTATATATAGAAATTAGTACTTGCCAAATGAGTATATCTATTAAAGAGTATCTCTAACCATTGAACAGCCTGATCCTTAACGTAGACCTATAAGACACTTTCTAGGGGCATTCTCCCCCCTCTTTTATTTAGAAGCAAGCAGAAAACATATAGTACTTACAGCAGACAATGTCTCTAACCATTTAGCAGTAGAGGAGAAAAGAAACCTTATTTTTATTTTTTCTTTTGACTCAGTTTACCCTAATAATTATGGACTCTAGCATCACAAGGAGGACATAAATCTCGTTTTATTTCCCTTACATTCGTCAATAAACCAGTTGGCCAGACCAGTTTATGAGAAATTATTGGAAATATGTCTGTTTCTGGGTCTGTATCCAATGAGCTCTTTTGAATACAGTCAGATTGAGCACAATAATATCTTCATTTTTCTATTATTGTTTAGTCCAAGATTGAGAACCAGTACATATAGATGGCTTTAATAGAATTGGCGCCTAACACATATTTACCTTATATAGAATTTAGAGAAATCATACCAATCTGACTTAACTATTAAATTATATAAAATAAGTAATAAGAGTTAGACATCCTTATTAATAGGAAATTAGACATTTTTATGTAATGTCTCAGTGAATGTTGTTTTAAGAAAATTGACAACCCATATCTTTAATATTATGTATACATTTAGGCAAAACATAATACCTTTATCATATCTGGAAAATTTTTGCTACCTTGATAACTTTTGAATATCTCTGACAAATCAACCTTCATAGAATTTTTAAAACTGATTGAGGTAGACTGAAAGAAAATAGTAAGTCTGTGGCATAGCTAAAATTAGAACACTGTATATTAGACAGGTGCCCTTGAGTAACCCAGAAGAAGGAATTTCTTATCCCAGTAAACATATAAATTGACCAGAAACCAAATCAATCACAAATTGACCAGAAATCAAATCAATTGAATTCAGCCTGCAGAGCCTTCCCTTAAAGTCCCATGGGGTCTCAGCCATCTCTTGGGGAAAGGCCTCATGGCCATATCGGATTCCTTAGTCCATAGGCAACCAAAACCAATAACCAAAAGAGAGGCAAAACTCAAAATCATAAAGGCAAAAATCAATTTCTCAAGCTGCTGGTCTCCTACAAACAAAAGGCTGTACTCCCTGGGGTCAGCCCTGAGTGACCATTATTATTCAGCCCCAGGGGGCCTGCACCTGGAATTCTGGATTTCTGACTGGCTGAAAGATATCACTTCTGTGGCATATTTTCTGTCAGGGGCAAAAGCCTTTGGGGCCTTTGGAGGCACACCCTGGCTTGGTCTTGGATGGTACCTGACAGCTTGCCACGAGGGGCTTAGCTTAATGAGTTTTAGGTGGTGATCTCAGTTGGCCATTATGCACAGGTTCTTCCCATTAGTCCTCTGATTGGCCAGGAAGCTCTATATATACTGCCTCGTTCCCCACAATAAAGAGACACCTTCTTCAACCCACA
>PVHP010045159.1:0-13791 GCA_004024765.1 Zapus hudsonius | reverse complement strand
TACGATGTAAAGACCACCCCTCCTCATTCCAGACCGAACAGCCTGACACGTGCACGGGCAGCCGCCCCTCCCTAGTTGGTCTTGTAAATGCGCAGTGTCCTAGTGCCCCTCGTCTGTTGCCCCTGCCTGGCCCTGCTGCCCTGTGCTGTGGACATCTGGGCCCACTCATCTCCTATCCTGGCCCCTGACCAGCGAGGATGCTGGCCTTGGGCACCCCACCCATCACCCTAGAGTGCTCTGTGTATAAAGATGAATAGAGTTGTCATTTTTCTCTTCACTGGATGTTTATTTATAAAAGATTTGACCTGTTCATGTGTCTGGAGCAGCCCATCTACCAACTATATATAGTAATCATTAAGAGTGTTGCCTTGTGGGGTTCCCGGTTGTGAGATTCCCTGTATGGAACACCTCCAGCCTTGGGCTGCCAGGCTGGAGGGCAGAGTGCTCTCCTGCCGCAGAGCTGTGTCCAATAAAGTTCTCGGATGTGACTGGACTGTGTCCTAGCGCTTCTGTGGGCGGGCCGACCGGCGCCTTGCCGTGTCACGTGAGCTGCTAGATCACGTGGATATGACGGTCATGTGACGTTTCCCCTCAGCTGAGGATCACGTGATGCAGCTTGGCCCCCTGCGGGCTTCCGAATTAGAGCAGCTCTGGCGCTGCGGGCTGGCGGGCTTCACGATGCGTGGCGGGCAGTGTGCGGCGTGGGCTCCAGTGCTCCAGTTCACCAACTGCCGCATCCTGCGCGGCGGCACGCTGCTCAGGTCTGGGCCGGGTTGCCGGGTGGGACCTGGTTTGGGTTTGGGCGGTGCTTAGGACTGGAGGTGGGGGTCCTGTAGGGTGCAGGACTGGGTAGGATGCAGGACTGGTGCAAGATTGGGCCGGAGTGCGGGCTGGGGGTTGGCTGGTTCTGGGCTTGGCTGGGTGTGGCTGCAGGGCGTGGTGTGAGGCTGGTCAAGTTGTGGGGACCCAGGAATGTAGAGTGGGGGCTGGGCCGCGTGTGGAGCTGAGGACCTGGTAGAGTGGCCATTGCGGGACCAGGCAGGGTCTAGGGACAGAGCTAGGATTGGTCGCAGAAGCTGCAGGATCCAAGCGTCCACTGCTCTGTCGCAGGGAGGACTTGTGGGTGCGCGGGGGCCGCATCCTGGACCCCGAGAAGCTGTTCTTTGAGGAGAGGCGCGTGGCTGATGAGCAACGGGACTGCGGAGGCCGCATCCTGGCACCGGGCTTTATTGATGTGCAGATCAACGGTGCGGGCTGGCCGGGGCCAGGGATGCCAGGGGAGAAGCTCTGAGCATCGTGCTACCCCTTCTTTTCTGTGGCCACAGGTGGATTTGGTGTTGACTTCTCCAAGGCCACGGAGGATGTGGGTTCTGGGGTCGCCCTAGTGGCCCGGAGGATCCTGTCCCATGGTGTCACATCTTTCTGCCCCACCCTGGTCACTTCCCCACCAGAGGTTTATCACAAGGTGAGGTCAGGTTGACTCCCCCCTTTCCTCAGCAAAGGGATCCCCAGGGGCAGCTGCCCCTTCAAAATTAACTGCACTTGGGCTTGGGTTACTTCTCTTTCTCCATCAGCTCTCCCTCAGGCAGATCTGTGTGTGCAGCTGTGCCCACATGTGTCATCAGTTACCTTATCTACCACGTGAACCTCCTCCCCTCCTCTGCCTCCTGAACCAAAGTTGCTTGGAACTCTTGACTGCCACCACTATTGTCTTAGGTCAGGCTCTTCCTCCCTAACCTGCCTGTGGTTTGTGACTAATTCAAACACACCTGTTAGAAAGCTGCTCCCCCAGTGTTCTGGCTACCCTCACCTGCATCCTTTGCCCTTTCACCTTCTCTCTTGCTAGAAGTTGTTCTTGCTCCGGTTTTCTCAGGAAGGACCCAGCTTTTGGTTTTTTGAAGGGTCTCACTCTAGCCCAGGCAGACCTGGAATTCACTATGTAGTTTCATGCTGGCCTCGAACTCACAGCAATCCTCCTACCGCTGCCTCCTGAGTGCTGGGATTAAAGGCGTGTGCCACCACCCTGTAAGGGTTTCCAGTTTTAACTCAGGCTTGTTCACCCTGCTGGTGTAGGTCACTGTCTTTGAGAACAATTTGAGAGTAGGTTACATACATGTGGCCTCTTTATCCCTTAGTATGGAACTCTTGCTTAAAAACATTTTCAAAAAAAAAAAAAGGGGGGGCTGGAGAGATGGCTCAGCGGTTAAGGCACTTGCCTCCAGTGCCTAAGGCCCCAGGTACAATTCCCCAGGACCCACATAAGCCAGACCCACAAGGTGGTGACCCTGGTGTGTGTTCTCTCTCTCTCCCTCCCTCTCTCTCCCTCCCTCTCTCCCTCTCTCCCTCTCTCCCTCTCTCCCTCTCCCTCTCTCTCTCTGCTTGAAAATGAATAAATAAAATATTTTTTAAAAATCACTCTTACTCTTATGCAATGCAGTTGGTGAGTTTAGGAAATTAATGCTGTTAAGCATACCTGATTAGACTTTGTCTGTTCCTGTCATTTGCCCCAGCCAGTTTTACCTCCAGGACAGGATCCGCTGCAGGATCAGGAAGTGTGGACACAGCAGGGCAGGGAGTTCTGAGGGTTGAGTGTGAGCTCTGTGCCCTTGCTTCCTGGGCTTGATTCTGTTCTCTTGATTTCTCATATCCCTAGTTCATGACATTTCCTGGTCTTTTTCTGGAGTTTTCTATTCCATTCCTGCTTGTTACTGTCCTCCAGGAGGCAGATCTGATAGCATTATTTTCTGCTTCAAGTTCATTATGTGCTGAGTCAAGGTACAGGGGTGGTCCATCCAGATGTCTGAACCTTCTGCTGCTTCCCTGCTTTGCATGCACCTCATTCCCAGCCTCTTTATTTTTTATTTCCAGCCTCTTATTTATCAAGCTCTTCTCTTTAATTGATGCTCTTTCACTTTACCTTTCAGGTGTTCTAGGAACATTCAACATTATCTTTTTTTAAAGATTTTTTTTATGTAGGTCTTGCTCTAGCCCAGGCTGACCTGGAATTCACTATGTAGTCTCAGGGTGGCCTTGAACTCACGGCAGTCCTCCTACCTCTGCCTCCCAAGTGACGGGATTAAAGGTAGAAAGGTAGAATCGAGTAGAAACTTTGTATGAACAAGTCATATGTTGTACCTCCATTTCCCTCCTCCCTGCCCCCATTCTGCTGTGGGCCCTCAGTGGGATTGCTGGTATGCTATGAGTTGTGCAAGCAGCAGACAGTCATAGGAGGTGGGGGCAGTACCTCTAGATCCACCCCCCCCCTCAAGGCTCAAGCTCTTTCAGTCTTTCCACTCCCACTTCCACAAAGTTCCCTGGCTTTTATGTGTATGCTGGGAATCTGAACTCAGGTCCCCATGCTTTCACAGCAAGCACTTAATTGACTGAGCCACCTCCTTACTCCCCTCAAAAACATTTCATTATAAAAAAATTAAACTAGGCAGCCTGAGCTGCAAAGTGAGTTCTGGGGCTGGGGAGATGGCTCAGTGAGTAAAGTGCTCTTCATGAAAGCATGAAGACCTTTTTTTTTTTTTTTTTTTTCGAGGTAGGGTCTCACTCTAGCCCAGGCTGACCTGGAATTCACTCTGTAGTCTCAGGGTGGCCTTGAACTCATAGCAATCCTCCTACCTCTGCCTCCCAGGTGCTGGGATTAAAGGCATGCGCCACCATGCCCAGCTTGGAAAATTTTGATTGTCCTCTGTCTTCATGTCCCTGTCCCAGATTTCCAGGCTCGCTGTGGAAGAAGCACTCTTGCTCATCTCTCCACTTTTCCTTTCTGGTTTCACCTGGGCCCTAGCTGATGTGTTAGGGGTGGTTCATCTCCTGCCAGGGAGTCAGCTATCATTTTTGGCCTTGTTGGTAGAATTTAGTTTCCACAGTTCTGGGAGATCTAGTGTGGTTATGTGTCCACCATCTTGACCTTTTTTTTTTCTTTGAGACAGGCTTTCATTTTAGCTCAGACTACCCTCAAACTCATGGCAATTCTCTCTGATCTCAGTTGTATTTGAAGGCATGAGCCACCATGTTCACTGTACTCAGTTCTCAACCATTATTAGTTTTTCAATTTCTAGTGGACTTGTATAGCCACATAGCATGTTGGGGAAAATAATACCAGCTCTTCCCTTAACCAGTTCCTAGCTTGGGTGCCATCACTTTCAATTCGGCTTTCTTTCTTGGAATTCATGCTTGTCTTTAAAAATTATTCTGGGGAAAGCTAAGTGTGGTAGCTCACACTTTTAACCCCAGCACTGGAAAGCCTGAGGTAGGAGAATTGCCAAGAATTTGAGGTCAGCCTGGGCTACAGAATGGGTTCCAGGTCAGTCTGGGCTAGAGTGAGACTATGCCTGAAAGTACAAAAAACAAAGCAAAAAAAAAAAAAAATGTGTGTGTCCGGGAAAATCCTCACTGGGGCTTGCTGACCTAATAAAAAACAAGGAAGCCAGGTGTGGTGGTTCACGCCTTTAATCCTAGCACTGGGGAGGCTGAGGTAGGTAGGTGGATTGCCAGGGGTTCAAGGTCCGTCTGGGCTCCAGTGAGTCCCTGCCTCAAAAACAAAAAAAAAAACAGTACTTCTGGGTTGAGGGAGAGCCTGTCCTGTGAAGTGGAAGTTGAAGGATAGAGAAAGGCACTAAGAATTCCTCTGGCCTTCATACACATGTGCATAGCACACACTACACATAGCATTTTACATACGTACATGCATAAAATGCTGTATTCATACTGGGTTTTGCAGTTTAGGATCCCTTGTTTTTTTTTTGTTTGTTTTTTTTGTTTTGTTTTTTGAGGTAGGGTCTCGCTCTAGTCCAGGCTGACCTGGAATTCACTATGTAGTCTCAGAGTGGCCTTGAACTCACGCGCCACCATGCCCAGTTTTAAGCTACTAAATCAGTTACAGGCATCTTGCTCACAATCTCACTGAGGCCATTTAAATGCAGCATGTGCTCTCCCCAGTACTAGCTATCATCACTGAGGCTAAATTATCCTAGGAGCTCCCTTCCCCTCATCTGGAAGAATTTTGTAGCCTTTTCTACTGGGACTCCCGTGTCTGGGATTCTGCCTTTGTTGGTTTATGTCTTCATTTAGATAGAGCACATCCTTCAGAACCTTCTGGAGAAAAGGGTTAGGGAGGGTAAGTTCTTGCTTTTCTCAAAAGTCTGAAAACGTGGTTTTGGTTAGAATTGTAGGTAAGAAGCTGGGCATGGTGCAGCACTCTGGAGGCAGAGGTAGGAGGATCCCTGAGTTTGAGGTCAGCCTGGGCTAGAGTGAGACCCTACCACGAAAAAAAAAATTATAGGTAGGAGATATTTGTTTCTGTGCTGGGGATTGAACCCAGGCCTTTGTACTTGCTAGGCAAGTGCTGTACCACTCAGCTACATCCCCATCCCAAAATTCCTAGGCTTCACCCAGTTCCACTTTTATTTATTTAGCTTTTTTTGAGGTAGGGTCTCACTGTAGTTCAAACTGGCCTCAAACTCCCAGAGATCCTCCTACCTCTGCCTCCAGAGTACTGGGATTAAAGGTATGTGCCACCACGCCCAGTGAACCTTTTTTTTTTTTTAATATTTTTATTTTATTTATTTACAAGGGGGAGAGAGAATGGACATACCAGGGCTTTTAGTCTCTACAAACTCACAAATTGCACTTTGTGAATCTGGTTTTACATGGGTACTAGGGAACAGAACCTAGGTCGTTAGGCTTTGCAGGCAAGTGCCTTAATTGTTGAGCCTTTTATCTAGCCCACCTTTTTTTTAACAGTTAACTTTCTACTTTTTAAAAAAATATTTTATTCATTTTCAAGCAGAGAGAGAGAGAGAGAGAGAGAGAGAGAGAGAGAGAGAGAGAGAGAGAGAGAGAGAGAGAGCGCACCAGGACTACCACCTTGTGGTCCTGGTTTATGTGGGTACTGGGGAATTGAACCTGGGGCCTTAGGCACTGGAGGCAAGTGCATTAACTGCTGAGCCATCTCTCCAGTCCCACCTTTTTGTTTGCTTTGTTTTTGTTTTTCAAGGTAGGGTCTCACTCTAACCCAGGTTGACCTGGAACTCACTCTCTAGACCAGGCTGGCCTCAAACTCACAGTGATCCTCCTACCTCTGCCTCCAGAGTGCTGGAATCAAATGTGTGTGCTACCATGCCAGGCACCACCTTTTTGTTTTTGAAAAATCTATTTATTTACGTGTGTGTGTGTGTGTGTGTGTGTGTGTGTGTGTGTGTGTGTGAGTGAGAGAGAGAGAGAGAGAGAGAATGTACCAGGGCCACCACCTTGTGGGTCTGGCTTATGTGAGTACTGGGGAATTGAACCCTGGGGCCTTAGGCACTGGAGGCAAGTGCCTTAATCGCTGAGCCATCTCTCCAGCCCTGGTCTCTCATTTTTTTTCTCTTGATTTTCTTTCACCTTGACTCTGCTTTCTGGATATTTTCTCAGCTCCTATCTTCCAGTTTGTCCCGTGGGCATAGTTTTAGTTTTTAAAAATATTTTATTTATTTATTTGAGAGAGAGTGGCAGAGAGAGAGAGAGAGAGAGAGAGAGAGAGAGAGAGAGAGAGAGAGAGAGAGAGAGAGAGAATGGGCATGGCATGCCAGGGCCTCCAGCCACTGCACATGAACTCCAGACATATGAACCACCTTGTGCATCTGGCTTTATGTTAGTACTGGGGAATTGAACGTGTGCTTTGTAAGCAAATTCCTTAACCACTAAGCCATCCCTTCAGCCCAATAATTTTAGTTTTAGCTTTTTTAAATATTTTATTTAGAGAGAGAGAGAGAGAGAGAGAGAGAGAGAGAGAGAGAGAGAGAGAGAGAAAACGCACCAGGGCCACCACCTGGTCTGGCTTATGTAGGTATTGGGGAATTGAACCCAGGGCCTTTGTCACTGGAGGCAAGTGCCTTAACCGCTGAGCCATCTCTCCAGGCCTAGTTTTAGTTTTGAAGAGCTGATTTTATTGTTTTGTGAATGTTTTTTTCTAACATCTTGTTCTTGCTTCATGAATGCAAGGTCTAAGATGATGATGATGATGATGATTATATTATTATTTTTTTATTATTATTTTGTGGTGCTGAGGACCGAACCCAGGGCTTTGTGCTTGCTAGGCAAGCGCTCATCCACTGAGCTAAATCCCCAACCCCCAGGTCTAAGATTATTAATGTTGCCTGTGATCGTTCTTGGTATCTGCTCCTTGCTGGCTTGGTCCTCTTGGCTGTTTCTTCCTCTGCTGCCTGGGGAATCATTTTTGTTTCTGTTTGAATCAAAGCACTGGCAGGCCACTAGGAACACCTTGCCTGGAGAGGAGTTTTCTGGGAGCACCCATAGGTTAGTTTCCTTGGGCCTTGTCTTGGGCTTGTCAGGTCACCTGGGAAGAGCCTTGCCTGGGTTGTAGTTTGCTAAGAACCTTATTAAGGACATAAAGCTTCTAATTAGTATCTGTTTTTACTACATACACCTCTTGCCCAGAGGTCCTCTCTTGTCTGGGCATGGTTACAGCAGGCCCATAGGGTCCTTTCCTATCCAGATGTGTCCAGCTCCAAGTCTGGCTACTTTTCCCTCATTCTCCTTGTCCTCGGGGTTTAAGTGTTTTCTTTTGTTTTTTGAGACAGGTTCTCATGTAGCCCAGAACTCACTGGCCTTGAACTCATCTTCCTGCTTTGACCTCCCAAGTAATTGGGATTATAGGCATGCACCATCATATCCAGCTTAACCCCCACTCCTGTTAGGGATGAGGAATTTTAAGGTAGGGCATTGTCAGACCACAGTTCTTACAGAGGGACTTCAAGAACACCTATGTTGGAAGGATGTGGCATGTACTGGGTACTCTTATGACCTGGTGTAAGTGCTTGTCACTCCTCCATAATGTTGTTGCCTTCCTGATCACAATGGTTTGGGCTGTGATTGCTGAGCCCTACCCCCACCTGCACTGTGTTCTCCAGCCTCCAAGCCTCTGCTTGTGCCCTTCCCTCCCCCTGCCTTCTGGTTCTGCATCTTAGGGAGGCTGTGGTCATTCTGTTGAGGCTTGCCCCATGGTCCCGTGTTATGCCATCATCAGTCACCCACAGAAGCTGCACCAAGGGCAGAGGGCACCTTGAATGCCTGGGTGGGTTGGAGCAGCCCTTGGTGTCTCTGTTTCTGCCCACATGGCCTAGGACACTCTCACCTCCTGATTCTCAGGACAGGCCATCCAGTGTTTCTTGTTGCTGTCATTTCTTCTTGCTGCAGGCCACTGTGAGGGCCTTCAGCCATCTAACACCTTTGGGGCAGGCTGAGTTGGGGTGGGCTGAGGTCTTAAATTCTGACCTTAGTTGGGCTGTGATATCTGGGTACTGTGCTATGGGGAGGCAGGGCTTTAACAGCTGGTTCCCCCCAGGTCCTTCCTCAGATCCCTGTGAAGAGTGGAGGTCCCCATGGGGCAGGGGTCCTCGGTGAGTGGTTGATTCCTTCCAAGATGCCCAATTGGGGAGAGAGGGAGGGCAGGTTGGAGGGACCAAGGTGGGGCTACTGGGTGGGGGTGCCTGCTGGAGCAATCCTCATCCCCTCCCCCAGGGGTGCACCTTGAGGGCCCGTTCATCAGCCGGGAAAAGCGGGGTGCACACCCTGAGGCCCACCTACGCTCCTTTGAGGCCAATGCTTTCCATGATGTGCTGGCCACCTATGGGCCCCTGGACAATGTCCGCATTGTGACACTAGCCCCTGAATTGGGACGAAGCCATGAAGTGATCCGAGCACTGACAGCCCAAGGCATCTGCGTATCGCTAGGTGAGGGGCCATCTGTGGGGGTAGGGACTACCTAAGGTTCTCCGCCAGTGCAGAATCTGATTCCATGTCCCCCGCACAGGACACTCAGTGGCTGACCTTCGTGCTGCAGAGAAAGCAGTGCAGAGCGGGGCCACCTTCATCACTCACCTCTTCAATGCCATGTTGCCTGTGAGTGCTGCCCCAGCCTCCTGAATTGAAAGGGATGCAATGCCTATTGCTACTCACTTTTCCCCTTCTGTCCTGTCTAGTTCCACCATCGTGACCCAGGCATCGTGGGGCTCCTGACCAGTGACCAGTTGCCTCCAGGCCGCTGTATCTTCTATGGAATGATCGCTGACGGCATACACACTAACCCTGCAGCTCTGCGCATTGCCCACCGAGCCCATCCCCAGGGTGAGCTGCTGGGCAGGGTGGAGCAGGTAAGGTGATAGCTGGCCAGGTACTAAGCCACCTCTTCCTCCTCCTTCTCTTCTTCCTCCTCCAGGGCTGGTGCTGGTCACTGATGCTGTCCCTGCCCTGGGCCTGGGCAATGGTCGTCACACACTGGGGCAGCAGGAGGTGGAAGTGGATGGGTTGACGGCCTATGTGGCAGGTGAGTGACTCTGCTTACATGTGAACAGCCATTCCCAAAGGCAGGATAACCTGGGAACCCATGCTTGCCCTGTGTGTGTGTGTGTGTGTGTGTGTGTGTGTGTGTGTAGGGGGGCTAGATAGGTCCACAGATCCCCCCCCAAGCCTTGCCTCTCTACTCTCAAGGCACCAAGACATTGAGTGGCAGCATTGCCCCCATGGATGTCTGCATCCGGCATTTCCAGCAGGCTACAGGTCAGTGGGCTGATGTTCATGTGTGTACCTGAGGTTACATCTGGGAAATGTTGGAGGGAGGGATGGGATGGGGACATTGGAGTTTTGTGCAAACATCTTTTAGCTGCTTGGGGATTTGGGTAAAGGGCTCCCAGGGGGACAGGCTAGACCATGATTATTCCTACAGAGAGCTTACAGGCTGTGGGAGAGTGGTGAGCAGCTGATCACTTGAGCCATTGTGTTGGACAGTATAAAGCCATGGTCCATAAAGAAGTAGGCCTTGGAGCATGCTCTATAGAGACTACCCAAGGGGGCAAGATAGGGAGGGGGCACCTGGCAGCATCCTCAAGCTGGGTATAATTCTGGGAGTGGGGAACATCAGGTCCAAGGTGCTATTTAGAACAGATGGGCTGGGAATAGGGATCCTCACAGGGATGTGGTATGGTCTGGGAGACTGGACCTGGCTGAAGCCTGGCTTGAGGGTAATACAGTGAAATGAGTTTAATCACTTGGCCTCAAATTAGGCCCTGTTCACTGAGTACAAGGACTCAGCTGCTGTTGGGTGGTGTGACATGGTAAGCCCAAGTATGGCTTTTTGTTTTTGTTTTTGTTTTTGAGGTAGTGTCTTGCTCTAGCCCAAACTGACCTGGAATTGACTATGTAGTCTCAAGGTGACCTCAAATTTATGGCAATCCTCCTACCTCTGCTCTCCTGAGTGCTGGGATTAAAGGCATGTGCTACCATGCCCAGCAAGTATGGCATCTTTGCCTAGAAGAGGCAAGAGGGTCCTGCAGGCACCTGGAACCACAGAGTGCTTTTCGGAGGGGGGGGCTGGAATGATGATGAGTAAGAGGCTGGGTAAGAGAGTAGCTAGCAGTGCCCCACAATCTGGAGAGGGAGGGTTCCTTTTAACCTGCTGTAGAGTCCTTGCCCTCCCCCTTATCCCAGGGCCTTGAAACTAGTAGCTTAGAGCTGCTAATGGGGAGGGGATGTGAATTCTCACTATTCTGTGCCCCTGAGCAGGCTGCAGTGTGGAGTCTGCCTTGGAGGCTGCGTCTCTCCACCCTGCCCAGCTGCTGGGGCTGAAGAACAAGGGGAGCCTAGAATATGGAGCTGACGCAGGTGAGACATCATGCGGGGGACTGGGTCCTCCCTGGTCCCTTCTCTAATGTTCTTGTCCTCCACAGACTGTCTCTGCCTTTCCCTTTGCCAGGCTGGCTTTTTAAAATTTATTTCATTTTATTTATCTTTTCAAGATAGGGCCTCACTGTAGCCCAGGCTGATCTGGCATTCACTGTGTAGCCTCAGGCTAGCTTTGAACTCTTCCTTCTTATAGCTCCCTAGTGATGGGATTAAAGGCATGCATTACCACTTTTTTTTTTCCTTTTCTTTCTTTTTTCTTTTTTTTTGAGGCAGGGTTTCTGCTCTAGTCCTGTCTGGCCTAGAACTTACTATGTAGATAAGACTGGCCTTAAACTCATGGTAATCCTTTTTCAGCCTCCCTAGTGCTGAGATTATAGGCATGTGCTATCATACCTGGCTTTACAGGGTTACAAGGACCTTTGTCACTTGTCTTCCTGTAACTGAGCTGGAGCTCTTGCTTCCAGGACCTTGACCTGTCTGGTCAGGGCGTCCAGCACAAATCATGTTCTTGGGCCTCCATTTTCCCACCAGGCACAATTGTAGGGGATGATTCCATATGGGGAGGTGGGGGTGTCCCCACCCTACCCCATCCCACCCTCTGTCTCTGCCACAGACTTTGTGGTGCTCGACGACGCCCTCCATGTCCAGGCCACTTACATCTCTGGTGAACTGGTATGGCAGGCTGAGGAAGCTGGGCTGTAACTGAGGACCTTGGCTGGAGACAACACCTGGCCTCAGCTGGACACAGAGAGACCAGGCAGTCCAGGGAGCTGGACTCTGTGGAGCAAGTTGGGAGCCCTGCCCCAAGGTCGGACCTAGAGCCACTCCACTGGAGGTAGTGGCTTGGATAAACACAGCCGTAGGACTTGCCTGGTCTTGAGTTTTACCTTCGCAGCTGGGCTGCTCAGTATTGCCCTGGGGACTCCTGGGGATGGGTTTGGCTTGGGACCAGGAATGACTGGATTCCTTGTGGGGGTCCCCTGTATTGTGTCAGATTTGTCTGAGGCCTGCAGACCCACAGGAAGATGTTAGCTTGGAAGTGATTGGAAGGACTGGGGACACTGGTTATGGAGGATTCAAAAGTTTACACGCCTTTCCTCAACATGTGGGCAAAATTTGAGGCCCACAGCTCTGAAAACTTTCTTGCTACCTTTAAGAATGGGTCCATGCTGGTTTTAGGACCTAGGGTCACTTAGCACTGAATGCAGGAATAAGTGGCCTGAGGGCCTTTTTGGGCCCAGGACTGGCCCACTGTCTCCTGACCTGCTCAAGCCCACTGCCTGACACTTTCTAAATTGGATTTTATTTTTTGAGGTAGGGTCTTACTCAAGCCCAGGAATTCACTGTAGTCCCAGGCTGGCCTAGAACTCACAATGCTCCTACTTCTGCCCCCTGAGTGCTGGGATAAAAGGCGTGCACCACCACACCAGGTTTGCCTAGCACCTTTCTTTTGTTTTCTCTCAAAGGTGCCAGGCGGGTTACACGCCTTTAATCCCTGTACTCACACAGAGGTTGATGTAGTAGGTGGATCACTGTGAGTTCAAGGCCAGCCTGGGACTACAGAGTGAGTAGTTCCAGGGCAGCCTGGGCTGAAAAAAAAAAAGTTGATTTTCTTAACAGGCTCATCTCCTGACCCTACCCAATGGCTATGCCAAGCCCACAGTCATTCTCACATTTGGTGGTTCTGGCAGATCTGTCTGATGCTGGTGGGCAACTCATGGTCTCGGGCCTTATAGCTCTGCTTGTCCTGTTAGCATTACTTGGACAGTGTACTCCAGCCTGGCTCCCCCCCAACACACACACACAGGGAACGTGGACCATTAAGCTCCTTAACTTCAATGTAGGCAGACTTTGGGGGGGACCCTTTTGTTTTAAGGATGGCTGTGATGTGGGGGGTCACATTTAAGTCCTGTGGCAGGTGACCTTTTCCCCCTTTCATGTGATACTATGAGACTATATACCTTGGTATTGGCAGTTACAAACAAAGGTTCCAGGACACTGTTGTATGTGAGTTCCATTGAAGGAACTGTCTCCAGGCCTTAAGTGATAAAAATCAGTTTCCAGCAGGGCATGGTGGCATCCCAGCACTTTGGGAGGCTGAGGTAATATGATCACTGTGGAAATCAGCCTGGGGCTAGAGAGTAAATTCCAGATCAGCCTAGTGAGACCCTGCCTCAGAAAACATCAAAAAATCAGTTTCCAGCCTCCTGCTTGAGGGTAAACAGGCTGGGAAGAGCAGCTGGCAGAGGTGTTTGGGGATCAGTCACAGCCCACATGTCCTTGGGTGTACACTGTCAACCCAAAAAGCCAACCTGTGGGAAGGAACCTCCCTAAGGAGCCAGAGTCTAACCCCATAGCCAAACTATCAACATGCTGACCAACTTCAGCATTGTGCCAGGCTCTGAGGAAGGCCAGAGAATTCCCCACACAGGGCTCACTGTGATGCAGGGGGACTTGCCCCTCATACTGCTAGTGCTAGGCGTAGCTTCAAGGCTTTATGAATGTCAAGTCATTGCATCTTCTGCAGAAAATCCAAAGATAGTCCTGTCCCCCATGGTTCTCAGGTGAGAAAACTGAGGCACTGAGTCTTAGAACTGGACAGAGGGCTGAGCGTGAAACTCAGTGGGAGGACACTTGCCTAGCATGCATGAGGTCCTGACTTACGTGCCCAGTAGGGCACACGCACAGCTCCAGGGTCCCTGGTGCCATGCTGCTGCTCAAGTGGAGAGCTGGGAGGGAGGGATTTGTTAGGTGGGTGGTCAGTGGTGGCCGTATGCCCAGAACTAGCCCTGGGAGGTTTACAGGCAAAAGGGACTCCCCTGATGCCATCTGTTTGCATGTTGGTGGAACAGATGGGGCCTAGGGGATGCAGAGGGGTCAGGAGTTCTGGAGCTGTCACAGGATTTTGAATTTTACTTGGAGCCCAAGGAAAGAGCTGATGGCTTTTTTTTGGGGGGGGGGTTGGTACATTCCTGTAATAGCAACTTGGGAGGTCATGGCAGGAGGATCAGGAATTCAAGGTCATCCTTTGCTACTAAGCAAGTTGGAGGCTAGCCTGGGCTACAGAGAGACCCTCTCAAAAAAAAAAGTGGTTTTTTT
>PVHP010045158.1:0-13800 GCA_004024765.1 Zapus hudsonius | reverse complement strand
ACACACACACACACACACACACTTACTAACTATCCAGCCTGGCTCAGAGAACCACAAACTGGCTGCCTCAGAATGCAGCCCTGTGACAAGGACTGAGGGAGGCTGGCAGTCCTGCAGCCCATCTGCTCCTGGCCCAAGCCCAGAGTCTAGGCATTGCCTGGGGCACACTGGGCGCCTTCCAGGGTGGCCCTGGCAGGCTGAAACATGAGCCTAGGGCATCTCAGGTCCCAGACAGGGGAAACCAGGGCCTTTGATCTGAGATTATATCCAGCCAGAAGCCATCCCAAGTTCTTTTTCTGTTTCTTGAAACACGGTCTCACTCTAGATCAGGCTGATCTGGAACTCACTCTGTAACCCAGGTTGGCTTCAAACTCATGGTTATTCTCCTGCCTCAGCCTCCAGAGTGCTGGGATTTAAGATGTGAGCCACACCTGACCTTAGGTTCTCTTAATGAACCAGCATTCCCATGCCAGGGCAGAGACCAGTCAGTACTGGGCCCCACTAATCTGAGCAGAGGGGAGCCTAGTGCTCACACTAATCTGCTCCTTTACTAACTGCATAATCTTGGCTTGGGGATTTAGCTTTTCCAAACTGTCAATCTCTCTATCTTCCCTATGCAAGTGCTAAGATGAAGTAAGAGTGTCCCAGACATTAAGATGCACAGAATTCAGGAGGCTCTCCTGAAAGCGGAGGTCTGTGTGAGCTTGGCATCTTGCATCTCACTCCCCAGGTGCTGGGACATGGCTGGCACCCACACACCACAGTGAAGGTCAAATGCACCAACACAGTCAGTGCCCAGTGGTCCTTGGTACCATGATCACCATGGTGCTGAGGCCAGGAGAGGGGCGCGAGAGCCTTCCCAAGGTGGCAGCACCCACCTGTCATCATCAGATCTCTTCCTGATCCTTCCTGATCCGTTCTCCCGGCTCTGCTTTCTGAATCTGGGGCGCCTTTGTCTGTTGTGGTTTTTTTTTTTTTTTTTTTTTTTTTTTTTTTTTTTTTTTTTTTGGTTTTTCGAGGTAGGGTCTCACTCTAGCCCAGGCTGACCTGGAATTCACTATGTAGTCTCAGGGTGGCCTTGAACTCACAGCGATCCTCCTACCTCTGCCTCCTGAGTGCTGGGATTAAAGGCGTGCACACCACGCCCGGCTTGTTGTGGTTTTGATACAGGGTCTCAGGAACTCACTAAGTACTCAAGGCTGACCCTGAACTTTTCTGATCCTCTTGCCTCCTCCTCCCAAGCATTCAGATTAGCATGGGTCACGACATACCCAGCTCTGTGCCATGCTGGGGCTCAAAGCTGGGGCTTTCTGTATGCTTTATATGGGGCAAGCACACTACCAAACGAGCTCCAGGCCTAACCCAGCATCTGAGAGGCTGTCCTGAACACTGAACGCCTTCAAGTGCTACATAGGAACTCATAAAAGAAGAGATGGATGGACTGGAATGACGGGCTTGTGCATACTAGGCAAGCATGCTCCAGCACTGGACCGCACTGCAGCCACGAGCATGCCAGACAGGAGTAACCCTGCCCATGGGGAACACATGTCTGGCCGGGAAGGGCACTAGGCTCATGCATTGTGAACTGCGGAGAGGTGTCTTTCTCTTTCCTCTCCCCATTTTTCCATTATTCCTACAGAGACACCAGGAAGCCTGGACAGCCCAGAGCACCAGGGAGTGAGAGGCCAAGAGCAAGCTTTAATGAGTCCTGGCTCAGCCATGTACAGGTTTGGAAGCCATGGCCAAGTCTTATTTTTGAGACAGGGTCTCATGTAGCCCAGGCTGGTCTCTTAACCAGCTGTATGGCCAAGGATGAGCTTCCATTTCTGATCTTCCCACCTTCACCTCCTGACTGCGGGGATTACAGGCCTGGGCCACCGTTCCTAGTTGATGTGGTGCTGGGATGGAACCCAGGGCTTTGTGCATACTTGGCGAGCATTCTACTGACTAAGCTATAGCCTCAGCCCCACGTGTCAGTGTATAAGCTACTGTATTTCCCCTTAAGGATAATAGGTCTGGAATGAGGGCTCAGAGGTTAAGGCATTTGCCTGGAAAGCCTAATGACCCAAGTTCGATTCCCCAGTACCCACATAAGCTAGATGCATCTGGAGTCTGTCTGCAGTGGCTACAGGGCCTGGTGTGCCTATTCTCTGTCCCTCTTCTATCTGCCTTCAAATAAACTAATTAAAAAAGGATAATAATATACCTTGAATAAGATTGTTTGGAGGACTAAATAAAACAACAAATAAGGCACTTTACACGTAGTGAAGCATCATAAATATTTGTTGAATAATGAATGAAATACATTTTAAAATAAGTTTGGAAATCCCTTTTCTGGAAATGCTCCCTCTTCTGCATAAATATTAGGTTTGGATCCATGTAAAATGAGTTATGCCAACTAATCAATTTATTCATTCCATCATACACACTTGGAAGGAAGGCTTTCTGAAACTAAAGTGCACATATGCAGACCAACCTGGCAGGGCCCTAGGAGGATCAAATGTGATAATGTATGAGGAGGTGCTGTGTAAACTGTGAAGCTCCGCACAGCACAAATGCTAGTTGTCCTCATTACTAACTTGTTCACAGCCTGGTTGGCCCTGAAATCTCTGGTTTAACCTGAAAGGGAAAAGTGGGCAACCTTCCAGGATTCCAGGGCTAGGGCAAAAAGTCCCCGTATGGAGAGGCCTGGCTGGGAACAGCGTAGACCACCTTCCCCCAGCCTCCTCACCATGTTCGGGTGGAATCAAGCAAACTCCTGCAAGCTTTGCCGATCCATGCACCCAGGTCAGGTGCTGCATATAGGGCGTGGAGAATGCAGGCAGGTGCAGAGGGAGGGAGCTGCAGTACACACCAGCCAACAAGAAAGAGCAGCGGTGCCCATTAGGTAGTCTAGCACCCCTTGGCATTATGCAAACCCACTGTTGCCAGAGCTTGCTTTGCTTTTTTTTTTTTCATGAAAAGCCAAAACTCCAGATTTTCATGTACAATTTCTTGATTTATGAAAGCAAAAATCATTTTTTTGTGTTGAAAGCACTAGGTGGGCCAATGTGTGCAGGCTGTGTTCATCCAGCCCACAGCCCGGCAAGCAGGTCAGCTCCCACCCCTCCCATCCTCCCAAGTCTGTGGCCCCTAGGGGCTCAGAGGGGACTCACCCTCGTGGGCAGCGGCAGCGGTGCCCCGGCCCTCCTTGGGTGTGCAGCAGCCATTTCCCACTGCTCTGGAGGCTTCTGGCTGGGTCTCAGCAGCACCCTCTCCCTCGGCTGGGGCCCCACCTTTCTGCCCTGAAGCAGGGCTCCCCTCTTCTGGCTGGGGCTCACTCCGCTGCTTTTCCAAGTCCCCATTAGGTAAGAGCTCCGAAGGGCCTGAGTCCTGGGCCATGGACGAGGATTTGGAGGTCACTGCAGGGTCCTTGGGTGTGTCACTACTTTCCACCTGGAAGAGGAAGTTAGATATACAGGGGGTTCGGTTAGACCAGTGATCTTTTAGGTAACAGGCCCTTTGACATTCCTATGATGGTTATGCACCATCTATCCAAGAATAAGAGTTCACCTATACCTTCATACAGGCAGATACAGTCACCAGGTTGCTTTCAACATTAGAGAATTCACAGGCCTGACCCCTGGCCTTAAGGGATCTGTGGGTGTCGGTGTAAGTCTCACTGAGTAGGAAGCCAAGCAATTTACTACACCCCACTCCCTAAGGCTCCTCTGTCTTCTCTCCTAGAAACAAACTCCTCATGCTATTCATCGTTCAAACTGGGACCCCTCAGACGATTCAGTGCCCCAGATCAATTCTGACTTCCGTGGTCAAAAATCACCACAGCCTTCCTCCTCAAGATGTGAGAGTCACAGAGGTCTTTCTAAAGAAACATTCTCTTCCAACCTAGCAAGTCTCTGCCCTGAGCTCAGTGCCTCCCCGCCCCCCCCCCCTTGTTCTCAAACCAGGTAAGCCAAGCTCCACAGCAATCTGCAGTCTTCAGCAGCTGGCCCATTCATGGGCTCCTACATGGCCACCTGGAAAAGCAACATGTTCCTTCCTTCCCTGAGGAGCCCTGAGGCCTGAACCTCCCACTAGCCGAGGCTCCAGGTAGTGGAAATCAGGTGAGGACTCGCCTGGCCATTCTCGTTCATGTCTCTGCACCGTGGGCAGTGTGCTATCTTGTCCACTGCTTCCCTGGGAAGCAGGAGAGAAAGCTCAGGCTCTTGGAGAATGTTGGGGTTTATCCTGCTTTGTAAGGACAGAGCAAGGCCAAGGAGCCTGTCCCCCTTGTCTGTGTGGGGACACTGTCCTCAGCCGTCTGCAAGCAAGTTGTCAGAACACCTTGGGAAGAACGGAGGTGCTCAGCTTAGGTCTCTGCACTACGTGTTCTGTCACCAAGATGTCTTCCCCAAGCCTGCATTTGCAAACTGCTTAGAGGCAGGAAGTAGCCAAGGCAGGAGCATCAGAGGCTCAGATCAAGCCAGGCACAGCTGGGAGGTGGAGGGAGAAGGTCAGGAGTCCAAGGACATCCACCAATCTGGCTACATGAGATCCAGTCTCCAGAGAGCAAGCCGAGCAAACAAGAAGATGGTATCTCAGTTTCCCTGCCTACAGGTAAGTGACAAGGCTCCACCAATGGGGACTTTGCCCAGTTCTTTGTTGTTAACACAGGGTCTCATGTACCCCAGGCTCCCCCCAAACTCACTGTGGAGCTAAGGATTATATTGAACTCCTCATCCTCCTGCCTCTACTTCCTGAGCGGAATACTGGAACTACAGGCTTGTAGTATCATGTCTGATCTTTTTTCTATTATGAAAATGATGGGGAGAGAAGAGAGCAGGTCAATCGAGGGGTGCTATGTTACAGACAGCGGTAAGAAGCTCTAGCGTGGTACTGCAGACTAGGATGATTCTAGATAGCCACTAAGAATATCTCAAAACTCTGTAAAATGATCTGGGCATGGTGGTGCACGCCTTTAATCCCAGGATTTGGGAGCCAGAGGTAGGAAGATCACCGTGAGTTCAAAGCTACCTTAAGACTATATAGTGAATTCTAGGTCAGCCTGGGCTACAGTGAGACTCTACCTCAAAGAAAAACAACAACAACAAAAAAAAAATTCTATAAGAAAGGGCTGGAAAGATTGCTAAGTGGTTAAGGCACTTGCCTACAAAGCTTACCAACCCAGGTTGGATTCCCCAGTACTCATGTAAAGCCAGATGCACAAAGCAACACAGGCATCTAGACACTGTTTTGCAGCATCTGGAGGCCCTGGTGTGTCCATTTTCTCTCTCTCTCTCTCTCTCTCTCTCTCTCTCTCTCTCTCTCTCTCTCTCTCTGCTTGCAAATAAATAAAACAGAAGCAAAAGTGGGGGGGAATAAATATTTAACCTTAGTTAAATGAGACACAATATATGCGTGTGCCAAAACCACATGGTACTTCATTAATATTTACAATTTATGCTTTTTTTATATGTTAAAATCAATTTAATTAGTAATGAAATCAGACATATATTATAAAAATTCAAACTGCACAAAACCAGTAGTGTTAAAAGGTACAAGCTTCTATTTTTAACTTCTCCTCTCCCTGATAATCATTGTTAGCACTTGACAAATATCATTTTTAGACTTTAAAAATATTTTTGTGTGATTTAATTAATTAATTAATTATTATTATTATTATTATTTGTTTTTTAAGACAGGGTCTTACTCTAGCTCAGGCTGACCTGGAATTCACCATGTAGTCTCAGGATGGCCTTGAACTCACAGCGATCCTCCTACCTCTGCCTCCTGAGTGCTAGGATTTAAAGGCGTGCGCCACCATGCCTGGCTGTGATTTTATTTTTAAAAAGTATTTATTTGAGAAAGAGAGAATATACCAGGGCCTCCTGCCACTGCAAATAAACTCCAGATGCATATGCCATTTTGCACACCTGGCTTTATGTGGGTACTGGAGACTTGAACCTGGGCTAACAGGCTTTGAAAGCAAGTACCTTTAACCACTGAGATATCTCCCAGCCCCCCTTTTTTTTTTTGCAACAGGGTCTCATGTAGCCCTGGACAAGTTGAAACTTGCTGTGACCAAGACTGGCTTTGAACTCCTTATCCTCCTGCTTTCCTCACCCAAGAGCTAGAATTACAGGCATGCATCACTATGATGGGCTTCCTGTTTAGACTATCGATTGTCATGTGTTAGTTATACATGTTTTATACACATTCTCAGAAAACCAAAAGGAACAACAATACAACAACCACCACTACCAGAGAGGATGTAGCTCAGTGGTAGAATGCTTGCCTAGAATGCGCAAAGCTCTGGTTCAATCCTCAGGACCAGAAAAAGAAGAGGGCTCGAGAGACGACTCAGTGTTTAAAGGTGCCTGGGTTCAATTCCCCAGTATCTGCATTAAGCTGAATGCACTTAAGTGGTTCATGTATCTGGAGGTTGTTTGCAACAACAGGAAGCCCTGGAGTGCTTATATTCTCTCTCTAAGTAAATAAAATAAAAGAGAAGCAGGTGAGGGGGGAGAGAATGATATAGACCAGTGGGAAGGGACTGGCCTGGAGCTGTGTGGCATGTTCCCGTCTCTCTCCATCTTGCACACTGGCCCCACTTCCCGGTGAATCTAATGCTCTTTGCAGGACTGGGAGGACCTGCTTACTATGCTTGAGTGGATGTGTGGTCTAGACCTAAATGTGTGGGCCTAGATCTAGGTGTGTGGGTGTAGATCTAGCACTACTGGACCCTGGGCTATGGCAGCCAGCAGGAAGTGAGTCCCTGTGTGATCGGAGGCCATGTGCTCCCTAGGCGGAAAGTGATCAACTATGGGATGATCTGGAGCAGCTCTGTGGACAGCATGTGGCTAAAGGAAGATGCGTGAGAAACTGGCTTTGAGCAGCCATGACCCAAGTGCTGGGGTTACTTTGCACCACCACACTCTCTCCTTTTCCCTCCCTCCTTCCTTCCTTGCCTTTTTCTCCCCCCTCCCTTTTGTTTTTCTTTGAGACAGGGCTCTTGGTTCTGATGAGCCCTGAGTCAGCCACCCATCTGTGATTGGGGTGAACCCGTGATGCCTGTTGTAGCCAACTGCTGATTCCCCTTACCACCCAGAACCCCCCGGGCTAAAAATGGACCCTTCCTGGAGCTCTCTGGGCAGAACAAATCCACCTATAGAAACTACCTGGAGGAAGGAAGGTCACAGGGTCAGAAGTGGCTCTCCATTCTCTGGGGAGGAGGTGGCTGCTAACCGGAAGGGCATCTCAGGTGAGGTCCTGGAGAGTGCAGGCCTCGGACTCTGTGCCCACATGCAGGTCCCTGTCTCCTTACCTCCTCCCGAGCATGCAGCACTCAATACATAGTCCCAGTGCTTCATCAATGCAAAGACTAGGTTAAAAGTGCAAACACCCTGCTTGTGAACTTAGAGAAACTGCCATGCCACATGTAAGTGTCAGACCAGCTGCTTTTGTTTGCTTTTATTATGACAGTGTTGTGGAAGGACAGCCCTGAGACATGCGTTCTGTCACCTTGGCCATCTTACTGCAGCTAAAGCTGCCGAGAACAGTTTTGGAGAGGCAAGAGCATCAGCGAATAAGCTTTCTTCTCTTCCTTTGGGAGAGGACTGGGAGGTACTGGAGGTTGTAAAACGTGGTCCTTTTGCCACTGCTTGCCTCTCCCACCCAGCATGCCTCATTCTGAGTCACTACAGAGGGACTCGGAGTTTGCTCTTACAACAGCCCCCTGCTTCCCATTGCCCAGCAGCCTCCTGAGCCTCTCTTCTGAGCAGAGCACCTCAGTAGTTCTCAGTAGGGGATTATTGCCCTCCCTTCCCCCCCCAAAAAAAAAAAAACATGTGGCAATGTGTCTGGAGACATTCTTGGTTCTCACATGGCATGCAGTGCATGGAGGCTGGGGATGCTGTGACACACTCCTCCGTCCAGGATGGCCTCTGCATCGGACGAATTCTATCACAAATGTCAATGATCTCCGAAAACCCCTGAGCTGAGCTGAGGGACAAGGACTGGGGCTGACTTTCTATCTGTGCTTTCTCCTCTCTCCTCTCCTCCTACCCTTCTGTTTCTGTCTCTACCATGAGCCATGGTATTGAGACAAGATCTTGCTAGGAAGCCCTGCCTGGCCTGCTACTTGCTATGTAGCCCAGGCTGGCCTAAAACTTAAGGTAATTCTCCTGTGTCAGCCTCCCAAGAGCAGGGATTACAGGTGTGAGCTACCATACTTGTTCTTAAAGTATATATATATATATATATATATATATATATATATATATATATATATATATATTTTTTTTTTTTTTTCTCAAGGTAGGGTATAGCCTAGACTGACCTGAAACTCCCTCTGTAGTCCCAACTGGACTTGAACTCACAGCGATGCTCCAGGATGCTGGGATTAAAGGTGTGTGCCACCATGCTCGGCTTCCTAAGGCATTTTTTAAATGACACAATCAAACAAAAACCTGTGATAGCTAGGTACGGTGATGGACATTTATAATCCCAGTACTTGGAAGGCTGACACAGGAGGATCACCTTGAGTTTTAGGCCAGCTTGAATGGTATAGGAAGACCTTGTTTAGAAAATAAAAATAGGGCAGGGGACATGACTCAGAAGTTAAAGGCACTTGCTTACAAAGCCTGCCAGCCAGGGTTCAATTCCCCAGTACCCACATAATGCATAAAGTGACGCATGTGTCTGGGTTTCATTTTACAGTGTCTAGAGGCCCTGACATGCCCATAGTATCTGTCTGTCTCTCTCAAATATTGAAAGAAAAAAAATATTTTTTTTTGGTTTTTCGAGGTAGGGTCTCACTCTAGTCCAGGCTGACCTGGAATTCACTATGTAGTCTCAGGGTGGCCTCGAACTCATGGTGATCCTCCTACCTCTGCCTCCTGAGTGCTGGGATTAAAGGTGTGCGCCACCACGCCTGGCTCAAGAAAAATATTTTTTAATTAAAATATTTTATTTATTCATTTTCAAGCAGAGAGAGAGAGAGAGAGAGAGAGAGAGAATGCACCAGGGCCTCCACCTGTGGGTCTGGCTTATGTGGGTCCTGGGGAATTGAACCCGGTGCATTAGGCACTGGAGGCAAGTGCTTTAACCGCTGAGCCATCTCTCCAGCCCAAGACAAATTTTTTTTTTAAAAAACGAACAGCCGGGTGTGGTGGCGCACACCTTTAATCCCAGCACTCGGGAGGCAGAGGTAGGAGGATCACCATGAGTTCAAGGCCACCCTGAGACTACATAGTGAATTCCAGGTCAGCCTGGGCTAGAGCGAGACCCTACCTCAAAAAAACCAAAAAATAAAATAAAATAAAAAACAAACAAACAAAAAAACCTCCAAGCATGAGCTTGTCGTGGTGGTTTATGCCTTTAATCCCAGCACTCGGGAGGCTGAGGTAGGAGGATCACAGTGAGTTCAAGGCCAGCCAGAGCTACAGTATGATCCTGCCTCAAAAAAAATTATGGTAAAGTATACATGAAAGTTATCATTTTTTTTGGGGGGGGAGTCAACACAATGGCTAGTCTATGGGAAGAAAAACCTTTCTAGCACATTCTGAGTATGTTAGTGTGGGGCTCAGTGGGCCTCCTCGGGGGCTCCACAGTTTGGGCATCGCTGAGCCTCGGCCTTCGTGCAGCCAGAACCACATAACAGACAGCAGAATCGTCCTCTACACAGACACTTGTTGGTGATGGACGGGCCGAAATTAGGATCTTCCTTGGTGCCTGAAGCTACCTTTGGGGGAAAGATATTGTATGGGTCCAGGCCCTTCTGCAAAGCCATCATGATCTCCCTCTCCAGCCCAGTGGCCTGCTCCTCGTCAGTGGGAACACCGCCAGAGCGCCCACTGCACGAAGTGAAAGTTATCATTTTTACCATCGAATGTATACATTAATACATGCATTATGAACCTTCATGTCTGGGTGACCATCACCATCAGCCACCTCCAGAGCGTTTTCATTCTCCTGCAAGGAAGCTCTATTCCCATCGAACAGTAACTCCCAACGCTCCATCGATGCCTTAGGACCAATAACTACTTTTTAAAAGTTTTGTTGTTTTGTTTTTTCGAGGTAGGGCCCCAGGCTAAACTGGAAAACCCTCTGTCGTCCCAGGCTGGCCTCAAACTCACAATAATCCTCCTACCTCTGCCTCCCAAGTGCCGGGATTGAAGGCATGCCTGGCTAAATATTTTTATTTATTTTCAAGGAGAGAGAGAGAGAGAGAGAGAGAGAGAGAGAGAGAGAGAGAGAGAGAGAAAGGGAAAGAACCAGGGCCTCTTGCCATTATAAACAAACTCCAGATGCATGTGACACTTTGTGTATCTGGCTTACGTGGGTATTGGGAAATTGAACCCAGGCTGCCAGGCTTTGCAAGCAAGGACCTTAACCCCTGAGTCATCTCTCCAGCCTGCAATAACTACTTTCTATCTCCGAAGGAACAACTTTCCAGTTTCTAAGGAACAACACAAATTCCTTCTCTCTCTCCTTGACAGGCCATCTTTGGAACCCTTCCCCTCACCCACACCTGCAGCTCTAGAGCCCCTCCCCCACCACAAAGCTTGCAGGTGTGGACAGCAGCTGGTCCCAGCCTTTTTCCCTGAAAGATGGGGTAAAGTCCACCGTGGCATTCACCCGTCTCTAGCCTGCAGCCAGCCACGTCTGTTTACACTTTCTCACTGTCTCGTGCTGCACCGATGATCTGTTTACCAAGTGTCTCTGAGCCTGTGAGCATTGCCTTGTCTATTTATTCCTCCTCACCTCCAGCTCTCTAGCACCCAGCACGGAACCTGACATGTACCCATTCACTTATAAAATCAATAAACCTAATCATCTCAATAATCCCGGGCCAGTGAGGAGTGTTTTCCCTTCTCTGAAGAAGATGACACTAAAGCGGGCACAGGTCACTAACATCCTCTCTGGTAGCAAAGCTCTCAGAATGCCATAGGTCCAGGAAGGACCTTTGAAGGGTAACTCCATCCCTGGCTGAGTCTCAGGAAAAGCAGGCTCTGCCGTGCCAAAGAAGGGCAGCCTTTACCTCAAGGAGAAGCCAGGGGTACAGCAAGAAGGATCCTGCTGCAGGGACCTGTCCAGACCAAACCAGTCCCCAGTGGCTTCACCCTTCATCCTCTTTGTTTACAGTGGAACTCTGTTTTGTTTGTTTGTTTGTTTGCTTGTTGTTTCTCGAGGGAGGGTCTCGCTCTAGCCCAGGCTGACCTGGAATTCACTATGTAATCTCAGGCTGGCTTCAAATCCATAGTGATCCTCCTACCTCTGCCTCCCAAATGCTGGGATTAAGAGAAGCCACCACACCTGGCAACAGTGAAACTCTTAACCCTTCCTTCCCACAAAGTGCTTAAATCCCCAGGGGCAAAATGGTTTGTAAGAGTTCTTTAGAGAGAAGCAGGTTCACAAGAGGGGAGGCCAACACTATAAGGGAGATGGAGCCAGGGCTTGGGGCACTCACCTGGGTGGAGAGGCAAAGGAGGGAGACGGATAGCTGATCCCTCCCTCTTCCACCTGGAGCCTCCAGGAGCTCTGGCCTTTGCACAGCCTGCTACTGTGCCTTTACAGCCATTTGGGAACCCTGGCCAGTAGTGGGCCCTCGACACAATCACACATGCAGAGAGACACACAAGACTTCACCACAGCCTGGCAAAACAGCCACTAGCCAACAGACACCGACTGTCTCAGGGTGTCAGAGTCCCAAGGATGCCAGGAACAATATAAACAAAAGCATACCCACAATCTTCCAGCTGCTCACACTGCTGCTCCCGGCCCCCTCCAGTTCCTCAGGTCCTGCAAACCCATAAACCCCCACCCAGCCTGGATTTTTCCAGGTTGACTCTAGTTTCAGGAAACAGTCAAATGTCCAAGGAAGCAGGGCAGCCCTGCCCCCGAAGCATTGGCCCTGGGCCACTACTGCCCACCCCATAGCCCTTCCTGCAGCCTTTCCTCTGGCAGCCCTCTGCTTGCAGCAGGATGTGGCCTGTGGTAGCAAGAGCACCCATCCTCGCCTGCTCCCAGGAAAGGTTCCCAAGGGCTCCCTGTTCAGCCTTCCCGAAGTAAACAGAATCACACGCCATAGTTCTGGAACTGGGCTTGACTCCTCCAATTATTTTTTCCCCTGTGGAACAACTGAAAGGGACAGAGGGTCCTCTGGGTGAGGAACAGCTGTACTGGTGACCCAGAAGGGCTACTCTGGAACCCCTGGCTCCAGCCTGGGTTCCCCTCTCCATTTCTGCTAGAAGCTGCCTTCTCTTCCCCAGAGACCTCTGCACCTGTGCACTCAGCCAAACTGCCACTAGGCTGTCACAAGCCATGACAAATGGAGCCCAGTGACATGCGTCTCTAGCAGGGACACCTATCCACCTGCAAGGGGGCCTGGCTGGGCTCTTTGAAGTCAGCCTCAAAAACTCAAAGGTTCAGGTAAGCTAGAGGCTCCCTTGAAAGAGTCATGCAGATCAGAGCCAGGTATCTAAGGAAGTCTCGTGTGAAGTTACTTCTATTTCTGGTCTCTGCTATCCTGAGGGGACAGATTAGGGAGGAGACAATGATGCTTGCTCCCTGCCCCCAGCCCTGTGCTCATCCTGCCCGACCTGATGTGACTTCCGAACCTTGAACACATGCAGGTTCACTGGGCCTCTGTCCCTCCAGACCCACTTGATCAATGTAGCTACCCTTTTCTGGAACTTTTCCAGCTCCCTGACATCCTTCCTAAAAGGGAAGAGCTGAGATGCACTGTATTACTTTTCTTGTTGCTGTGATAAAATACCTGACAAAAACAATTTAAGGGGAAGAATGGTTTATTTTGGCTCACAGCTTGGGGGTGCAGTACAACATGGCGGGGAAGGTGTAGTGGTGGAAGCAGGAGGTGAACGGTCACATCGCATCCACAGTCAGGATTAGAGAGAGAGCTGAGCTCACTTTCTCCTTTATAGTCATGAACCACAGCCCTCGGGACGGCGCTGCTCACATTCAGAGTGGGGTTGCCCTCCTCAGTCAGCCCACTGCAAAAGCTCCATGTTCATAACGCCCTCGTGCTCAGATATCTGTTTCCTAGGGGATTCCAGATCCTGCCAAGTTGACAATATTAACCATTGCGTGCATACAACTCCATAGATGAGCAAGGGGCTAGGAAGCCGGAGACAATGACTTTCCTGGGGTGCTGGCCAGGGCCTGTCCTGTATAGGAGCGACACTGAAGAAGAGACTAGTGGGTAAGAAGGACCCACTGGACGTGGCCTTGGGATATGTGACTCAGGGAAGGAGTCAGTAGGGCACACAAGTAGAGGGATTTTAAAAAAATTCACCTGAATGTTCCCCCAATAAGACCAGCTATCAATTTGTGTTTTGTTCCTCTCTTTTTCAGTGCAGGGCACTGAACCATGGCCTTGTGCCTACCGGACAAGCGCTCTAGCACTGAGCTTCACCCCCAACCCGAGGCCAACTACATGCAGTGCTCTGCATCTGCTCTGACACTGTCTCTATTGTGTCCCTGCTGGGGTCTGTGGCATCTCCTTTCATCCCTTCATCTCCTGATCCCCAGTGTCATTTCTTCACTCTCACTGGCACCCCATAAGGCCCTGAGTGGGCTCCCATGCTCCCTCTCTCCTACCTCTTACCTCAGCAGGCTCATGGATGCCTGAGTGACCCCCACCCTGGCTCAGTCCCATCAGTACACAGCCTCCTCCAAAGAAACCACATTTCTGTGGTGATACATGCCTACAATCTCAGCACTTGAAAGGCCAAGGCAGGAGGATTGCCATTTTGAGACTAGTCTGAGCTATATAAGACCCTGGCCAAAAAAAAAAAAAAA
>PVHP010045157.1:0-13783 GCA_004024765.1 Zapus hudsonius | reverse complement strand
AGAATTCCATTACAAACTGATGCAATAAAGATAAAACCATTTTAGAAATCAATTAATATAAAATATCACCAAAATATGTTAAGCATATCTGTTTGTTAGAAAGCTTTGTAATAACACAAGAAAGCTATTTTTCTCTTAGTAACTATGTTAATACTGCTACTTCCAACTTGACAATGAGAATGAGTCAGTACTCTGAATCCTTTCTTCTGCTAACTCTTTATAAACTAAAGTTCACCAATTTCATTGCTAAATGTTTCCCAATTATGTTTCAGGCATTGAAAGCTATAACTGCATTTCCTAAGCCTCAGTTCTTGCCTCATAAAGGTATGGGTTATTTTTCTTGGAAATGCCATATGTTGTATGAACATGGCATGATGCTGACAGGGAGATCTGAAGAGGAGTGTCTCGTGCAGCTCTGGATCTCTTCTCCATTTTCATCATGTCACCATTCAAGTTCTTTGTGCCATGTTAATGATAAATGTCCTTTCAACATCTTTTCATTGTACTTATGACCCGAAGACAGTGAAATTTATAAAATCTGTGCCCCTAGTCTTAGGATGACAGTAATTTACTGGATTGTATTGTCACCATAATTTAAAAACCTCATCACAAAGAAAAAAAAGTTTCTGAAAAAGTATTGGTTTTTAAATTTTGAGTCAGTTTAAAATCGCATTACATGAAATTACTCAATCATTTTGAACAATGGATTCATTTAATAATATCATAGGCCTTTACTTTGTTTTCTACTACTATTAATTAGATTTAACTAGTTAATAATAGCTATATTTTCACTTTGCATTCCTCATTGTTCGTAGCATTTTTCTCAATATTTCATTTTTATCATCAATGTAAATATTAAGACATTTAAAGATCTGATTAAGTTGATTAAGTTTTAATTCTCTTGCAGCAATAAAAATTGTTGTGATTTTCACCTTGTTTAATAACCCTCTTTGCTTCTCCTTCCTATGTCAGTGTTGGCTCTGAGATTTACTGTCTAATTAGTATTAACTATGTTACACAGACACTCCCCCAAGAGGTTGAAATTTAATTTCACCAGATAGGCTAATCTCCAATCAAAATATGAGGTTTCATTAGCTGTTATTCAGAGGGCTGTGTTGCAAGTCAATTTCTTTTATAGTTTTATAAAATATTTTGGTGAGAAAGTATGTTAGTGAATAGGTTGACCCTGTGCTAAATATAGTCATTCATTTGTTCATAACCTTGCAAGTTTGCATCTAGCTTTTGATTGACTCTTTTTGGCATTTACTGTCTCTCACTGGAGATGGTATTTTCTAATATGGAATAACTGACTGTTGGAAAACTTATAGGCTATGTCTACCTTTCTGTTATGTTTATCTTTGTTCTTTCATTCCATAGCATGAAGTCAATTTAAATATTCTAGTAAGCATCCTTTATTATACATGCTAATTATTAATGATAACATTGATAGGGATTAGTAGTAAAGTAGGATCCATTGTGTAGGCAGCTAGTCAAGGTTGTAGATCCCAAAAGAATAAGCAGATATCTCTTGTCTGACAAAATAAATTAGCAGAGATTTTAAATCCAGAAAAAGCCCTGACTTTCAAAAGGTCAAATGCCCTGATTTACCCTGAATTGACTTCCCAGGATGTCAGCTGACCTATTCAAAGTGATGACTCCTCTTCTCACTCAGCAGCCTATCAGGAGCTCCTCACATACAAATTAACCAATCCAATCCACCTTGACTTGATGCCTCATTTATATCCCTATGGGTATCAAATCATCAGCCTATCAAAAGCCCCTGCATACATTCCAAGTAGCTAATCCAGTCCACAGACTTGATAATTTACATCGCCGAAGGTATAAAAACTCCTGATCCAAGTCACTAGCTGGCTACTAGGCCAGGACCTCTTCCAGCTCTGAAGTTCTGTTCTATTTTCTCTTTTTTATTATTAATTAGAAACACTGTATGACCAAGTCTTGTGATGGCATCCACATTTCCCTCCTCCCTGTCCCCAACCCACTGGGGACCCTCTTCCGTGGGATTGTAGGACCAGTCCATGGGATATGGGGTTATGGATTATGTGAAAGTTAGCCAGTTTTAATTTTCTTTGTGTGTTGTTTCTGAGGGGGTGATGGCTGTGGGTATTCTCCCCCATCATGCCTCTTACAATCTTTCTGTCCCCTCTTCTGCTCAGATCCCTGAGTCATGGTGGATGAGTTTTAGGTCTGCTTTACTGTCGAGTTTTTAAGAGTTTCTGGATTTCTGATTTGGATATGGTTGGGTATCCTCAGTGTCTGTCTCCATCATTCTTTCACAGGTTACCTGATTTGCTGTGGAGGTACATCCCTTGCTCATCTTTCCACTTCCTTAAAGGTTTTGTTTGGGCATTATATCATAATTTAGGAGTGATTCATCTACTTCCTGGATGTCAGTTAGCATCTCAGGTCCTGTTGATGGGATTCGGGTGTCCATAGTTCCCGCTACCTTCTGAAACATACAAATAGAATCTCTAATGGAGAAAGAGATCAGTATAGGTTAAATGAGACCAACATTGCTAATTTGGTGAGATTCTAATGGGTGTAGCCTCTCTGTAGATTTCTGGTTAGTGGGGATTTCCCCTTGGAGCCCAGGTTCTTGGTCCTCATAAGGTTTTACCATGGATCCCAGTTCCAGTAAAGGATTACTTGCCCCTGAATGGATCTCTTAGCCAATTAGCAATCCATTGATTACCCACCTAGGTTTAGCACCACTATTGCATGGATGAGCACTTCTTGTCTTGCTGGTCTCTATTAGCAGTGTCTTCAGCATTCTCAGAGCATCATTCAGTATTGTATATCAGTGACCTCTGTTTTCTCAGAATATCATTGGCCAATTTTCCCTGGCAGCTCATGTAATGCCTTCCAGCACACAAGCTATACTCTAGGGGCTGGTTACCATTCTGGATCAAGCCGAGTCTCTTGGTGTTGTGTGAAGGCAGTCTGTGGTATCTTCAGCAATAGGTCTTGTTTTTTGTCTGGGGCAAATATTCAAGAGCTTTGACATAAGCCTGTCTTGTTTTGGGAACCTCATAGGTCTCATTGATCAACAGCTCAGTGTAGACAGTCATTGGGCCAGGGTGTTATAGGCTAGAGACACTTGTCCTGGAGTTAGGCTTCCTCCCACCCTCTTCAGGGCCCTTCTTACTATGCCCCTCAGCTTCCTCCAGCTTCCTGGTGAGCTTACTGTATTAAGGTAAGGGTTCTATGATATAAATTCATTAGAGGTTTAGATTAGTGTATATCTCCCTGCTGGCTTTCCACACCCCCATCAATTCCTTACACCCCTTTTGTCAATCTCTCAATTCTCCTGTCAGGTTTGCTTACTATTCAAGCTTAACCTGGTTAGGAACTGCAGATGATTGAGAATATGCAAAACTTTTGTCTCTCTGTTCTTGTGTGAGTTCCCTAAGTATTATCTGTTCCAAATCCATTTACTTTTCTCCATATTTCCTCATGTCATTTTTTCCTTACTGCTAATTAGACTTCTACTTTCGTTTCTTCCTTACCTTTACATTTTGCTTTGCAGTCTAATAAAGCCTTGTTTATCCTACCCTCCTACTGTGTCTGCACTCATCATTCCTTGCAGGTCCCCAGACCCACTGGCTAGGTGCTTTTAGTGATTATTGGATGTCCAGCACTCTAACCCTTAAGTTAAGCTTATCAGACATGAGAAATGCTCAGTCAATCTCCAACCAGTAAGGATAAAATGGAAAAGCACACATGATTGTTGAATGAGCATGCAAATATCATAGTGATGTTTTAAAGAGAAAGTAGAGACAATGTGTTTGTTTTTCTCAAACAAATGTCAGGGATGAAAGAATATTTGATGATGGGCTAAACTAAATATACCTCTCAAAGATTTATTTCTTTCTTACAGAAGAAAGTAGAGGTAGAGGATGGTGTGTTGCATCTGAAATATATTAATGAAGAAAACACAGAAGACATGAGACATGAGATGGAAATACCATTTATGATTATTGATCATCAGACTAGAGTGTGTAATAATTTAAGAAATTTTTCCATAATAAATACACCAATATGATATCTAATAGATCAGGATCTTTCCTTTTAGTCTTTTTTATTAATACCCAATTTATTTTTCATAGCAACATACTAAACTTTAAATTATAAATGACTAGAAGGTTTATTTATTAAAGTCACAATCAAATTCCCATTATGAGATTTGTGTTTATTAATATATGTTTCTTGGGAAATCAGAAAATGATCCTTGTCATACAAAGATGCTATTTTTCTGCATAGTGGTTTTGACAAAGATAGTTACTTAAGATGTTATTAAACAACTTCACTGCTAATTGTCTCTCACTGTTGGTGATGGAAATTTCAAGTTATTAATATATTATCTATTCTTCCTTATACTTTATTACTAGAAGTCTGACCAGTTGAAAGAATACATTTTTTTAAAAAAAATTTTCTTGGAGTTATGAGTGGATAAAGAGATTTGGGCAACTTCAAAAGCTGGATGTTTGGTATGGATTGGATTGGAATTTTGTAAATTTGTGAGCAACTCTGAAAAAATTATCTAACCAAAGTAATTATCACATCTTCATCTATACATTGGGGATAATAATAATTTTTAACTTACAAATTTTTTAAGAAAATCATGAGCAAATATGTGTAAAGAACTTAACATGATACTGTTTGACCTAGTCATGTAACTTTTATCTGGAGAGATATGAACAAATGTCTACTCAACAAAGATAAGACACCAGCAGACAAAATTAATGATTCCACCAAAGTCCAATTTGGTAATCCCATGAATATATTGGGGTCACTTACAAAGCATGGAGGGCTGACTGAATGTTAGCCATATCATCAAAAAAGCTACCTCAGCATGAGTAACTACTGGAGAAATTCTTCTGTAACACTTCCTACAGAACTTGCAGGCAGCTCAGCTGCTGGGACAGTCTCTCCCAACATTTTTACTGTTTATAGTTTGGGGAAGGCCTCTGTGAATATTATAAATTTTGGGAGCTTCTTGAAACTTGAGAGTTTTCTTTGCTTCCTGAGTCTATGAGTCTGCTCCTCCCCTCAAAAAGGAATATTTCAATTTGGGAGAAATTTCTATACAACAGGTATCAAGTACTTAGTATAAACCAAATTTATTAGAGGTTATATGTTATTACTGCTACTGTTTCTGGTATTGGTTAAATATAGATGATTCATTTTCTTTTCGTGTTGAATTAATTGCATTGTTTCACATTTTGCTTCTTAACCTTATTCTTCGCACTATCTACGATATTGGCATTTTTTTGCTATCCAAGTCTACTTCTTTTAATAGTGAGTAATTCAAGAGAAGGGAGCAAGGTAGAAAAGCAATAAACAGTATTTCCACTTCCAGGAAGCTAGGTTTGGTGGTGCATACCTGTAACCCCAGCACTTGAGAGGTAGCGGCATGAGGATTATGAACTCAAAGCCAACCTGGTCTACACAGTGAGTTCTGGGCCAACGTGGGCTATAGATTAAAACCTTGTCTCAAAACAAATAAACAGTTTCTAGAAATTTTATTTCAAAATTGACGGTGGAGATTTATAGACCCAAAATATTAAAAATCATCACAGACATGCATTTTTTCCCTTGGTTGCTAGGACTTAATTATGAACGATAAGATTTATTGCACAGGTATAAAATTCTATTATTGCAAATTTCAAACATAAATGCATTAATTACTTTTTTATTGATGTGTGTAAGGAAGGAAGAAAGGGAGGACTTATTTCAGTCTACAGTTCAAAGTTACAGTTCATCACAGTGGGAAGCATGGCAATCGTAGTTTGAGGCCACTGATCACATTCTGTCCACAGAGATGATGAATGCTGCAGCTGGCCAGCTTTCTCCTGTCTATTCAGACTGGAACCCACACTACAGTGCAACTCACAGGCATTTGGGGCAGGTCCTCCCACCTCAACCTTGTCTAGAAAATCCTTCACAGACATTCCCAGAGATTTGTTTCTATGGTTATTCCAAGTCTTGTCAAGTTGACAACGAGATTAACTATCACCGTAAAGAACCTGAAGTCTTTTCCTTTGCAATTGACATTGATGTTTTTTCCTTAAGGCCATATTTAAAGTCACATATGAGTTGATCCTTATTCAATTATTTATTTTAGAATCAACGTTGGGTAATTTTATGAGATGTCAATATTCAATCTTGTGTTTGATAACTGCATTTCTTGCCTCTTCCCCTGGCCTAATTATATCAGCGGATGGAACTCAACTCATGTAATCTCAGCATTAAAAGTTGCAGAATCATAAGAGGGAATGTCATCATGGATTTAATGGCCTTATTTAAGAAACTATGATATGGAGCATATTATGTGAATATATGTAATTTTAAACCAATAAAATGTTTAAAAAAAAGAAAAAAAAGTTGCAGAACCAAGGCACCTTTGTTCAGTTCAAGGGTTCTTTTATTTTTTTTACATGTGGTCTGAAAGAAGTGTAACAGATATTTGAGATCATGGTATATCTTAAATGAACTGGACTCATTGCTGATTAGCTGGAAACAGTACACATCGAATCTTCTAGTATGGAAGGTGGCAATTAGCAGTTAAGCTGCTTTCATCTGTAACTGACAAATGAAATTGGACAGGATGTTTGGTGAGCTTTGCTTTAAGATTGGTTAGGAAACTTATTGTTTTGTTGCCCACCTATTGGGATTAGAAAATTCCTAACTAAGTATTGGTAATGCATTTGAATTTGAGAAATGTGTAGGTTGTAGTGGTGACCACCGGTAAGGTATTGCTGAAGAGGTGGAGGCAGGAAGATCAGGAGATCGAGGCCAGCCTGAATTTGAGAAATTCAGTTTTATTAGAATATTCCTTAAAGAAGCCTGTTTACTTAAAAGACAGCCACTGTTCTCTCTCAGTGGGCATCTCAACATCAGACATTGTAAAATGAAGATTCTTGCATCCTTGTTAGTTCTGTAGCAGAAAAGTTTGATCATTATTTGATCAAAGCGACACTTTGAAACACACTCACAAGTTAGATCTGGAAATGTGATAAACAAATCTAATATCAGCAGGACTCCCTCCACTGTTCAAAGTTGCTAGGAAACTATCTTAAAGAAATAACTCATTTGATTAGCTGCAAATAGAAATTGCTTTTTAAGATAAGTTCATACATTTATAATAGCCAAGGTCAGGCATAAATCTATACTAGCTAAATGTTAAGCATATGACCTTGATGACCCTCTTGAATATGGGAAGGAAGACCATTATTTTTCTTCATAAAATGCATGACGCAGAATGACTTTTAGCTGTGTTTCACCACAAAAATGAAAATATTATTGGTAAAGGGACACTTTCTTTTTCTTTATGCTAGATCTTAGTTCAATATCTGAGGATCAAATGAAATGCCAAGTGTAATAACACTTTGAACCAAAAATTAATATACAAATACAATAATTTTATAAGAATGTGATGCCATTCCTGAGAAGCAAAAATATTTTTTATTTCCTATACCTGCTACCAGTTTATTGGACCTGGCACTTAATTCCATATTTTATTTTAAACTAAAAAACCCCTATAACAACAAGGCAGAGGTATTATCACTTACTTTTAGGATTAGGCACAGGAAAAATTTCCCCTTTATCACACAGTTTTTCGATAAGGAGATTGTAGTCTTGGTTTTAATATAAACATTACAAGACAAATTACTATCAAAGAATTTTGCTTTTTGATTATTATGCCTTATAACACTCAAGATTATCTATGGGCATAGACTGCCAAGCCAAAAAACAAGTTAGAATAATAGGCAACATAAAGTCATCTACCAAAATAAACTAAAACTACTAATTTACCTATTGGCAACTCTTTTTGCATGTATTTAAGAATTTCAAAATCCCTCTATTATGCTGATTTTCCAAAAGCATCCGTAGGTTAGTACAGCCTTAGAGAAAGGCAGCATCTCAGAGGTTGTGTGTCAGAGGTGTAAAGCTGGCAAGGTTAAGTGTGTAGCTGGTGAGTATGAAATGAAGCTCAAACACTTTGCTGTCATGGGAAATCTGCAAACACAATCAGTAAAAGCAGAGTGGAGAAGAAAGGGGCAAAGTGTAGGGCTTTTCTGTCTTGTGGCTAGTTCTCTGCTCAGCTCCATTGTCCATGACAGCATGTTCATGGGCCCAATATTATGCAGCTGCTGTGAGGTCAGAAATGCAGCAACAACTTTGTGTGGAAGACAGCATTTCACAGTACTTCTCTCTATTCTCTGGCTCTTTCTTTTTGCCAGCTTATGCGCAGTGGTTTCTAAGCCTTGGAAAGTGTGATAAAGATGTCTCATTTAGTGCTGGACACTTTACTGCCACTTCTTTTCAGCTTTTTGATGAGGTTTGTGTCTTCCTAACAGTCAGTACCATCTGTAATGAGAAACGTCCTTAACCAAAATGAGAAAAAATGATCAAACTGAAATTCATATATTGAATCTGTAACTCCTAGTCACTTCTGAATATGTTTATATTTGGGAATAGGGCAATTAAAGAAAATCACTTTGATGGACTCCACAATGATAGACTCCAACCTGGTGCAGTAAGACATTAGGACAGACACAGGGAGAAAAATATGAAGACACAGTGACTAGAGAATGTCTGGAAGATAAAGAGAGAGGTCTCAGAACACAAGAAATCTGTTGACACCTTCATTTGTGGCTTCTGTCATTGAGGAAATAATAATTTGTTATATTAAAAAAAGAAAAAAACAGAAACAAGAAAAAACATTTGCTTACATCACCTAGTCTGTAGATTTTGCTGTTGTAGTCCTCTTGTGCATTGGTACCTTTACTAAATGACAGATTTAACAAATGAATTCAGATTTTAATAAGTGAAATACCTTAGCAAGTATCATCATCTTCAATTCCCAGAAAGAAATGTGATGGTTTGTGGTATGTGTCAGCTTGACAGGCCCAGGCGGTACATGGATCAAATGTTACCTCTGGTTGGGTCTGAAGCTGTTTCTGGATGGGATGAACATCAGAATCATTGGACACAGTAAAGAAGATTCCCCCTCCCAAATCTGTTGAGGGGAAGGAATTATCTTCTTTGCTTCCTGCCTTCTTGTGTACCTACTACTTTGGTCTTTTCTTTCCCCTGGACTGCAATTTACACCATAGGCTCCCTAGATCTAAGAATTTTGGGCATAGCCCATGTTGTAGTTTGAATGTAAAGATTCTCCATAGCCTCATGTGTTTGTAATTGAGCCTTATGCTTGGTGCCCAGTGATAGATATAATATGAGGAATGCTTTAATGAGAAAGACTATAACACTGCTTTTGTGTGATAGTGTCTACTTGTATTAGGAAGACTTTGAAAACACTCTTGGTTTTCAGAATTCATTAGAACTATGATGTACAATTCAGGGATGTTGTTGTAGTGAACTTCTCAATGATGGCACAAAGAACCCAATCAAAAGCAGCTTGTGGAGGAAACAGTTTATTTTGTTTTGTAGACTCCAGAGGAAGCTCCATGATGGCAGGCAAAGTGATGACAAGAGCAGAGGCTGGATATCACCTCCTGGCTAACATCAGGTACACAATATCAGCAGGAGAGTGTGCTAAACACTGACAAGGGGAAGCTGGCTATAATATCCATAAACCCTCTGCCAATAATGCAGCTCCAACAAGGTTCCAATTCCAAAATTGCCATCAGTTGGGGATCAAGCTTTCAGAACAACACAGAAGTTTATGGGGGATCTCTGAATCAAACCACCATAAACTGATAACCATACATGATGGAAAATGCAATGCACTTCAAAAATCACGAATTTTATCAATCCCAATGGTGTTCAAACATCCCCATTTTCCAAGTTTTTTTTAACTGAGAGATAATACCAAAAAACCCATAATGGCACAGAACAACTATTCACACTGCAAAAGATGGCATTGGGCATAGCAAAGACAGAAAGCGGCAATGCAGGCTTGAATACAAACAGGGCAAACATCAAACTGTAACTCCAAGCTTGACAATTCTAACCAGTGACCTCTCCACGTCCAATAATTCTAATCAGTCTGGAGTTCCAATTCTGCCTCTCTAGCCTGGCTACTCACAGTCATGGAAAACTTCATCCAGTGCCGGCAGCTCTGTTGGCAGCCTTCTCATAATCCTGGCATCTTGATTGGGTTTCCACTGAAACCCACAGTTCAGCCTCATGGTTCCATTGGGCCTCAACAAGCCTTCCTCATGCTGCCCATGGCTGCTTCCAAAAAACACAAACCATGTTGCACATCCAATGAACCTCTCTTCCTGCATTTGTTATACTCCATAGTACCAGGTGAGTTACCAGTTTGTTAATCCAGGGGGGAGTAAAGCTGACTTTGAAGAGTAGAAAACCTCCTTCAGCATTCATGTCCCTTACTTCAAAGAATCCACATTCTTCCTGCTGTCCCAATGCAGATCACTTGGTCCAATCTCAACAGTTGTAACCTGTCAAACAATTGCAGCTGAACAGGCAGCAGTTTTGGAGCAAATATTTTATTTCTTTCTGTGCCATCTCCATCTGCTCACACCAGTCCATTTCTACACAAAGCTACCCTGCACAAGTTCTCACGACACAGGCAAGCAGAACAGAGAAAGCCTCTCACATAAACTACCTCCAGACCAGTCCCAACAAAGTTCTTTCTCACCCTGTACTACAGAATCAGCATTCAAGCAGTAATAATCCCACTCCTTGGTACCAATTTCATTGTATCAGTCAACTTCTATTGCTTCAGAAAGAACCCAAACAGAACAGCTTGTGGAAGGAAAGGGTTTATTTTGGCTTATATATTCAAGGAGAAACTCCATGATGACAGGGAAATGGTGGCATGAGCAGAGGCTCGACATCACCTACTGGCCAATATCTGGTGGAGAACAGCAGCAGGAGAGTGTGCCAAACACTGGCAAGGGGAAGCTGACTATAGCACCTATAAGCCTACTCCCAACAACACATCTCCAACAAGGTTTCAATTCCAAAATTGCCAACAGCTGGGTATCAAGCAGTTCGAACACATAAATTTATGGGAGACACCTGAATTAAACAACCACAGATGTAATTTCTATACAATGATTTGACAAGGTAAACAAGATTTAGATAGATTTAAGATTCAATTTAGCACCTGTGAATCAATGTTCTGAGATTTAAAAATATTTTAGAATGTTTCTACTTTTAGTTTCATGAATTGAAATAACTATATCATTGAATTCAGTTTGTTTATAAGTGCTCTTGTGTGCTCTATACATCATAGAGAAAGATGACAGATTGGATATACTTTCTGTTTCATGGTCCTTATTTAATTTTTTGATAGACAAAATTCTACTGTAACAATGATTAAAATAATAGTAATATTTTGAAAGAGATAATTTTGATTTACAATCATTAAATTTCACTTGGGATTTCTAAGGGCCAAACATTTTCAAGTATAGAAATGCTTTCTGTTACAACTTTTTTGTCTTGATTCAGTAGCATATTTAAGTTTTCAAACCTCTTGTAAATGCAAGACATTTTTATTATATAAGACATTAGACAAGTCTTATACAAATATTGAAATATTTTAAAAATTATATTTTAGGAAACATTATTTCCTTTAGCTCAATAGAAAGCAGTTCTGTATCTTCACATCTCCTAAACCCATGCTCCTACTTCATGATTAGTTTTCTTCCCAGGACAAGTGCTATCTTACCTAATCTTCTACTGTGTTTCAGTTATAAGAAGTTAACTTCTATTTTAATGTGTTGGTCTGTCTCCTTCAGAAACCAGTATTGATAAATACATATTATTTATATGTATTTTGGCATGAAACCCTGAGTATTTCCATTCATCACAACATTTAAACTGTTCCAAATTTGAGATATCTTTCAAGCTCGATGATGTTAATTTGAATCTCAGTTTGAACATTCATGTTGTTTTCTCTTTATTCCTTTAAATGAATATTCTACTGCCTGTTGTATTCCATTTTCTTGATTTTCTCCCTTCATTTACATTTTCTAGAATAAGTAACTTGATTTTGCTATTGTGATTTTAGTTGTTGGTGGAAAAAGAAGAGAGCATTTGTTGTATTTTTGCTGCAGCGAAGGCCTACTATTGGTGACACTTGCCTGTTCCTTAGTAAAAGTTGTTTATTTATTTATTTATTTTTTTTTTTTTGTGTGTGTGTGTGTGTGTGGTGGGGGAGGATTGGCTAATTACAAACATTGGGTATACTTCTAAATTTAAGGATTATATTTTCTTTTAATTTTTCAGGAATATCATATATTTAGAAAGCATTATTTAGATATCATTCATAGGTTAGAAGTTAGATTATTAACACCTGTTTCTTATTGTATCCTTATACATGACCAAAATATAAGTTATGAAACATAATTTTTTGTTGACAAATGAATATGTTAATTATATATGCATATATATACATGTTAATAAGATTGACTTGGTTTAATTTCATGTGTTCCACATGCAGAAATTAATGAAAATGTTTGCAATAACAAATAATAAGTTAAACCTGTTTCTTCAAATGATTGTGGGCTAGGGCTGAGAAAAGACTCAGCCTTATGATTTTTGACACAGCCTACATGAAGTTCACTAAAGAAACTGTTTAAATATGAACTCAGTGACCGGAATGGGAAACACACTGTCCTTTTTTCTACTATGTCCTCACTGCTGAATTCTGAGGATGAGATACCTCAGGTTAAAATATCCTCCTGATTCAGAAAGAGTCACCGAGGTTAAAAATTACTCAAGTCACCTTTCTCTGCAAGGCCTAGCTGGCTTCAGAGCCTTATAGGTGTGATTGAATGAGAAAGGTAGGAAGGAGGAACTGAGGGAGTGCTGAAAGATGAAGGACTTTGTTGGTTTCAGCAGGAGCCATGCCAGCAACACAGGATGTCACAGCCCATGCTGCTGGAGCAGAATTTTATACTCTGCTGCCTGCTCCCAGGAATCTGAGGTGGATGATAGTTTTAGACATTCCTTTTCTTATCCAAGTCCTGTGCACCTCAGAGCATCATCCCAGAAGGAGTTCTGTAATCTTTATCTTTGAAACATCTCTGTTCCCCTTCTATACTAAGAATACATTATTCAATATTTCTCCAGACATAGTCACTAACTTTTATTATATCAGGACAAAATAGGTCTTTTTTGCGCACATCTTTGAGGCTTCTAACCTGTGGCAGCTAAAAGTTTCTAACTTCGTACTACTATTATTCATACTTACAGGTAGAGTGCTTTGGTTCAAAGTACTTAAGTACTTGCTAAGGATATTAATAAGGAAAGTAATAAGTTGCATTTGGAGGGCAAGCGTCATTAAGTATCATCTTCAGACAGCACATTCATAATAAACTCACTGATATTTAACTTAAAGCAGGGAGATTTCCTCTGCTATAATAACTAAAATTGAAATCAAGAAGAGGAATTACATCAAAACTTTGAATAATTGAGTAAGCACAGGTCTGCATGCCCGTTTTCTGAAAATGTCTCTCTTTTCTCTCTCTCTGTCTCTCTCTGTCCCTCTGCCTGTCCCTCTATCTGTTTCCCTATCTCACTCAACCTCTCTTGGGGGTGATTTTTTTTAAATTAAATGAAAGTTTCATTTATTTAGTTATAAATTTAATATAGCTCTGCATTACCTTTTTTTGTAATAAAACACATCATCTTTTAGAAGAGACACATAACCAATCTATCTGCCAGCTAGTAATATTACAGAGAAATAAAATGTACAAAAATTTGGAGATCCACTAACTTAATGCAACATGTGATGGAAGAACTTAATAATAAAGAAAAGAGATGT
>PVHP010045156.1:0-13804 GCA_004024765.1 Zapus hudsonius | reverse complement strand
CTCTCTCTCTCTCTCTCTCTCTCTCTCTCTTTCTCTCTGTATCTCTCTGCTTGAAAATGAATAAATAAAATATTTTTTTAAAAAAGAGATTATTTTGCCTTTTCAGTACAGTCTTCATCACACTAGTAATGAGAAATTTAGCTTAACGATCACTATGTTCCAACACTGAGTTTAGCAGGAAGAATATAGTGGGATTTATTCATTGTGGAAAACATTTTAAATGCATGAAAAATGTAAAAAAAATAGTCAAACCATACACAATTCTTTAGGAAGACTAGAGAAAAGAATCAATACAAATTGAAATAGGAAGGCCTTGACTTACACTTCCCTTGTTTCTGTGTTTCCTTGCTTTGGAAAAGAGGTCCAGGGTGATGAACGCACCTTCCCACTCTGGCAGGATTCTGGGATTCCAGGCCAGCCTGTGGAAGTTTAGGATTTAAACACACATAAAAGTCTGCGCTGCGCCGACCATCCTGGCATGATTCTCAGATTCTAGGCTGGCCTCTGGGAGTTTATCATTTAAAATGCAAAACGGTACTTCCGTGCCTACTATATAACAGGCTATATCATTTACAGGTAATTTTATTACCTGCTGATGTGTAACAAATTAACCCCAAACTTACTGGCTTAACCGAATGCTTATCGTTTCAGAATTCCTGTGGGTCTGGAATCTGGGCTCAGCTCAGCCAAGGATTAGGTGTCAGGATGTCAGCTGAGGCCGTGAGACCATCTTCTGAGGGCCTTCTTGAAGCAAGCTCACATGGCTGGTCCTCAGGAGATGTTGCACTCTTTCTTTGATGACTGTTGGCTGGAGGCACCATCGAACCCTGGCCATGTGGCTCTCCACAGGGTACCTCACCACACTGTGGCTGGCTCCATGAGCACATACCTGTCAGGGGCGAAAGCCTTTGGGGCCTTTGGAGGCCCACCTGGCTTAATCTCAGGATGGCACCTGACAGCTTGCCACGAGGGGCTTAGCTTCATGAGTTTCAGGAGGTGCTGGTACGGGTGGGCATGTTGTGTCTGAACGGAGCTGCATCCTCAGCTCCACATTTTTACGTACATCTAGCATCTACCTGGAGTTAATTTCACCAAAATGTGAGGGAGAGAGTAAGATCACTTGAAACTGGGCGCCATCCCCTCGTGGTGGTGAAGACACTGGTTTCTTCTGCCGCCCAAGGCGCTTCTGTCTCACCGGCCATCTGCATTTGACGTGCGCAGCCCACGTCCTTCCCGTGTCTCCACTGCTTCACGGGGCGCCTTCCCACTTCCACGCTGTGTGGCTGCCGTGGGTTCACAGCGAGGAGTCTTAAAGGAAGAGTGTCCTCGCTCGGCCTTTTATTTTCTTTATAAACTGTTACGTGATTCCCCTTGTTTCCAGTACGTTTCAGACTCACATTGTCGAGACCCGTGCATTTATCGCCATCTTTGGGAGCTTTTGCTTAACTTTGAATTCTAGTCGTTAACTGGGTGTCCCGTGACTGTGATAAGCTCGTTGTTTGTGTCGAGATTTCTATAGGCTTCTTTGGGGATTTTCTACCTGGTCATTTGTGAATATCGGTGACTTTCTCCTTGTCTTCCTTTCTCGTATGTGTGTATGAAATAGTAACAGTCTTAGCAGTAGCAGTGGTTGTTGACGTTGTAGTGCTGTGATGGTGTGATGTGGTGTGTGTGTAGTCCATGCATGTGTGTACACATGCAGGTGTGTGTGGTCCATGCATGTGTGTATAACTCATGCATGTGTGTAATTTACACATATGAGTATAGTCTGTGCATGTGCACATGTGTGTAGTCCATGCATGTGTGTATAGTGTGTGCAGGTGTGTGTGCACATGCAGGTGTGTGTGGTCCATGCATGTGTGTATAACCCATGCATGTGTGTAATCTACACATATGTGTGTAGTCCATGCATGTGTGTATAGTCTGTGCAGGTGTGTGTAGTCCATGCATGTGTGTACATGTACATGTGTGGTTCATAAATGTGTGTATAACCCATGCCTGTGTGTATACTCCATGCATGTGTGTGGGTGCATGTGCACATGTGTGTAGTCCATGTGCATGTATGCACATGAACATATGTGTGGTCCATGCATGTGTGTATAGCCCATGCATATGTGTATAGCCCATGCATGTGTGTACGTGCACGTGTGTGTGGTCCATGCATGTGTGCAATGCACGTGTGTGGTCCATGCATGTGTGTATAACCCATGCATGTGTGTAATCTACACATATGTGTGTAGTCCATGCAGGTGTGTATAGTCTGTGCAGGTGTGTATGCACATGCAGGTGTGTTTAGTCCATGCATGTGTGTAGTGCACGTGTGTGGTCCATGCATGTGAGCACATGCATGTGTGTGTGGTCCATGTATGTATATGTGTACATGCAGGTTGTGTAGTCCATGCATGTGTATATAGTCCATGCATGTGTGTACATGCACATGTGTGTGGTCCATTCATGTGTGTATGGCCCATGCATGTGTATATAGTCCATGCATGTGTGTACCCATGCATGTGTGGGTGAAGTCCATGCATATGTATACATGCAAGTGTATGTAGTCCATGTATGTTTGTGTGTTGTCCATGCATGTGTGTATTCCATGCATGTGTGTGTACATGCACATGTGTATAGTCCATGCATGATTGTGTGTAGTCCATGCATGTCTGTGTGCCCATGCATGTGTGGGTGCACATGCACACACAGGCCAGGGGAGAACGTTTGGTGTCCCATTCCTCTCATCCATCTTGCTTCTTGAAGACGCATCTCTCTGCAGTGGAACTTCTGCGTGATTTTACACGTCCAGTCTGTGTGGCTGCCCAGGAGGCCCCCAAGATCCCCGTGTCCATGCCCCGCACGACTAGAGTTACAGGCATGTGTGGCCATAGCCAGCATTTTTACAGAGATATATTGAGGGGGAACTAGCTAGGTAGCAGCATTATTAGACAGGTACTCAGGGAAGGCTCATGAGAGGAATCTTAAGTTAATCTCTGCCTGCTGCTGACCAGGAGCGGCTCCTCCTCCTGCCTGCATCGTGCAGTCACCTGCTGCAGCTGCACAACTGGAATTCAGGTCTGCCTGAGGCTCATCCAGTCAGCCTTCTAGCTTGCACCTTGCCTAGGTGTGTGGCCCTCTTCCTGAGTGCAGGCCAGTCAGCTCTCGCACCTTACCCAGGTGTGCCAAGGTCTTCTGGAGACAACCCCCCTTCTGGACCCAAATAAATTGAGACCAGGGGCCATGCAGGCTAAGCCTTTCCGGACGCCCTGGCTGTTTGTTCCTTAGTCTCTGGGTTCTCAACACTGGTCAGACCATGTCCTTCCCACTCTGGCCTTTGAATATTTTTAAAGCACAAGCCCTTTTCATGTTCCTCCCCACCCTACACCCATCAACGCCCACATGGGTTCTCAGACCACGTGGGTATATCCATTCCCCTTTCCTTGGTCCACAGATCCTCCTTCCCCTGACTTCTCTGAATAAATGTAACAGTTTATAAACTATCCTTCTAGGTCTGTTTTATTCCAGTTCTTTGTTAAGAACAGATACAAACTCAGGGTTTGGAGTTCAAGGACTTTTCCTGAGTCCCCCCCAAACCTCCTTACAATGTATACGTTGAGAAAACTGAGCTCAGGCTGTCTCAGGTCTTCATGCTTGTAAGGCGAGTGTTCTTCAGTACTGAGCTATTTTCCCAGTCCCATTTCTCTTTTTGAAGTATACATCTTTTGTAGACTTTCTTGCCTTTTTTAAAAATTTGCACTGGATAGGCCTTCCAGAATGATGTTGGGAGAGAAACCATGCTTCTCTTGTCCCTGATATTGGGAAGGGGAAGAATTCAGTTTTTTACCCTTCGGTATGAGTAGCTACAGCCTGCTAGGCACTCCGTGAATATCTTGTCAGGCTAGAAAGTTCTCTTTCTAGTTGTACTGTAAATGGAGGTTGGATTTTGTTAAATTATTCTCTGTATCCATTCATGATCATGTGTTTTTTTTTTCTTTCAAGCTTCTTGATTTTTGGTCTAGTTTTATCTTTTTTTAAGCTTTAGTTTTTCTTCAACTTTTATTTGCTTGAGGTAAGCTTATGACATTGACTTGAGCTCTTCCTTCTTTGTGTCATGGCCACTTTGGGTCACATGGTCCCACACATTCTGAGGTGCTGGATGCCTACTGTCACATACCTCAAAACAGCCCTGGGTTATGACTGTATAGTTTGATTTCCAAATATTTGGAAATTTAGGGAATGACTTTCTTTGATTTGTCCGCTAGTTTAGCTCTTCTATGGCTTGAGAATGGACTTGTCACAATTTTTATTCTTTTAACTTTGTTGAGATTTATTTTGTGAGCCTGAATAGAGTCTGTCTTGGTGAATGTTATATGTGCACTTAAAAAACGAAAGCACATTTTGCTCTTTGGGGATAGAATGTTCCATAAATGTCAAGTAGGCATAATTGATTGATAGCATTGCTCTGGGCTCCTGTATCCTCGGTGTTTTCTTGTCTGGGTTCTATCAACCTCTGAGAAAGAAGTGGTCCGTCTCCAGCTTCACTTATGCTGCTTCCTTTCGGCTCTGCTTGGCTTTGCACCATGTGCTCCGCAATGCTGATGTTCTATCCACCTACACTTAGATTGCTAGGTCTTCTTGGAAAGTTGATTTGTCATTACACTGCATCTCTCTTCATCCCCACTGGTGCGATTTTGCTTGATATAAATAGTTATTGTAGCTTTCAGCTTTTTTTTTTACTTTTAGTCTAGATATGTCTTATATTTAAAGTTGATTTCTTCATGGGAGTATATGGTCAGGGCTTGCTTTTCCCCTGTTTAATTGATGTATTCAGGCATTCATTGATGTGGTTGAATTAAAAGCCACCATTCTAACTGTTTTCTGATTCTTCCATCTGTTCCTGATTTCTTTTTACATCTTTTCTGCCTTCACTTGGATTAGCTGTGTTGTAGTCAGCCACATGCCGCTGGGATGAATCTCCAAAGCACGCACAATTATGGGGAGGAAATGTATTTATTGAGGCATCAGACCCAGGGAAGTTAAGGGAAAAAAGGTCCCTTTTCACAGAAGCAAGCAGAGACAGAGACAGAAGCCCAGCACCAGCACCAAGCAAGCACACTGTCACACACTGTGAGTCCCAAAATGCAGATCTCCAGACCAGGGTTCTGGCTCTTCTTTTGCGTATCTATCCTTAGTATTTCCCATCCAAATTAGAAAGGGTCAGTCCCCAGGAGGCCGGGCCAAAGTGGCACTTCCTCCAGCCAGAAGCCTGGAGACCATTAATAATTTTAATCAATCCTTAATTCTTTTGGGGGACATTATTCAAACTACCACAAGCTGATTCCATTTTTATGATTCCATTTTATTTCCTCAGTTGTCTTATTATTTATACCATTTAAAATGTTTTCGCTGGTTGCCCCAGACTAAGGTTTGCAATACACAACTATAATTGCATAAAATAACAGTGAGAGATCACCAGGTTCCGTTATATGTTGATATGTCATATGTATTGAATGTCCTATGTCTGATATTGCTCTAAACACTTTATATGAATTAATTCATTTATTGCTCTTGGCACCAGTACAAGTGGATATAATTGTTATCCCCACTTTACAGATAAATTCCGAGGCTCAAACTCTCAACTTACAAGACACCATTTGAGAGCCTTTCTCCAAATATCCTAAGGGAAATCATTGTTGCAGAACAGAAAATGATGCCCAGGCTACATTTCTGTGCTCAACTTTGCAAATCAAGTATTTTTAGGTCAGCGGTATCATAAAATGATTGCCTTTTTAATCGCTTAATTTTAAAACTGAGAGCTTACTTGGGCATGATCCAATGTGCTCATTCTGCTGATAGGGAAAATGAGGCCCTGTGAAATCCTATGCCCGGCCTAATCTCTGTGACAGAGTAAGAAGTTGAGCCCACTCAGGAGCCCCTCCTCCTACTCTACCTGGCTTCTCACCATGGACAGCAATCCTGTGGCTCCTGGTGCCATTCCACACCAACACCCTGCTTGTCTTGAAACCACACGAAGGCTCCCTGTGTTCTCCTGATCCAGTATCCCGACGGCTGTCTTTGTAATTGCATTAAAAATCCCCCTGTTCTTACTCCAGTCCAGACCTCTGTCTTTTGGTTGTTCACTGTCCCATAAAACACAGGAGCTCTCTGCAGTGTTCCAGCCTCCAGGAAGGCTGTGATGGTTCGTCTCTGGTTGTCAGCTTGACAGAATTTAGAATTACCCTGGAAACAAATCTCTGGTCATGTCTGTGAGTGATTTTCTAGATTAGGTGGGAGGACCCACGCTACCTGCTGGAGGCACCATTAGGTGTGTGTGGTTCTTAGATTGTAGTAAAAGGAGTCAGCTAGCTAAGCACCCAGGATTCATGGTTCTCTCTCTCTCTCTCTCTCTCTCTCTCTCTCTCTCTCTCCTTGTTGATGTCATCATGTGACTTGGGCTCCCTGATCCCCCCATGCATCCCCTCCATCATGGATTTCACCTTCTGGTTCTGTAAGTTAAAATACACTGTTTCTTTCCCTAAGCTGCTTCTGCTCAGGTATTCTGTCCCATCAATGAGAAGGTAACTAATATAAGCATCAATCACAAACTCAGTGTAAGTGACTGAACTCTTCTCTTTCGGATGTCTGAGCTACCCTCGGCGAGGCGGAGGAACATCCGGCCTTTGGTACCCTAGAGAATTTCCTCAGCCCTGGACTCCTCCTGGGGTCACTCCCACCCTGCGTGCTCGACCTCTAAACACACCGATAGGAGCTGCTTTCTCCCCAGGTGATCTCCAGTGCTGAGTCCTCCTTGCCCTTTCTCCCCTAGTCTCTTGACCAGACATGCTTTGACCATCTCTACCTGGTGAACTACTCCTTCTAAGGCTCAATGCAGACCCCTTGCCACCAGAGGGGACGTCCTACTGGCTGTGGTGACTCTGATTCTGGGATGGCCCTGACCAGAAGAAATAGTAGCTGTGTTTTCTGCAGGTGGTTATCAGTCCAGATTTGAGCTTTCTGATTCAGTATGGAAGGATGGTCAGTTAACTTACTTCTAGTTGTGTGTGTGTGTGTGTGTGTATGTGTGTGTGTGTGTGTGTGTGTGTGTGTACTTTTCACAGCATATGTAGGATCAGACGACAACTTCAGGTGTGGTTCCTCACCTTCTACCTTGTCTGAGGCAGGGTCTCTTGTGTTCACTGCTGCATTTGCCACGTTGCCTGGCCTGTGAGCTTCTGGGGCATTTTCCTGTGTCTGCCTCCCATTTTCCCATGACACGCTGGGATCAGAGACTTGGGCCACAGCATGCAGCTCTACATGGCTCCTGGGGATTTGAACTCAGGTATTCATGCTTCTGCAGCAAGGACTTTATCCACTGGGCCATCTTCCTAGCCTTAATTTATTGCTATAAGCCTCATTTCTCTTATTTTTAAGAAAGTGATTTTTTTGGTAAAATGGTGAATATCAAAGACATTATTTCATAAGATTGTTGTGAGGATGAACTTGGGTAATACAATGGAAACATTTAACAAGTACCTGGAACACATATGGTTAATGTTCAGCTATTATTATCTCATTGTTATTATATATCATTAATCACAGTATCAAATTAAAGTACAGAAGGAGAGCTACAGTGACCTTTCATTGCATAGTTTTAAATGTACAGGGTTTTAAACAACTTGACACCTGGGAGTAATTAACTTGGTCAGCTTAGACCTCCTCAGGCTGCTTGGGTCAGGGCTGCACACAAAGAAACACTTCCCTTTATCAGCCATAGACCAGAGGGAAAATTAGAAGGGTCTTCACTATTTTTCTGGGTGAAGCAACAACTTGGGTACAGATCTGTGATTTGTAAGAGAAAAAAACAAATCTTTGTAACTCTAGCCCCAATTACTGGGCTCCATGAGGGAGACAAGTGTCAGAGGGCTGAGGAAAACAGGCTCACAGAGACTGTGCTCAAGGCTTGCTCATTTGGAGCAGAGCTCTGAGGGGAGCAGAGGATATTCCACGGAGACTCTGCAGGTAGCTCTGGGACTGAGGCCCAGCTCCACAGTGGACGGAGGTCAAGTGCTTCTGGAGCAAGGCGTGCAGAGAGGAGACCCAGGGAAACCGACTCGTGTTTTTGCATCTCCCCAGAGGCTGAGCAGGTTACTGATGACACTGATGTCCTGCAAGCCTTTACTCAGCGATCGAAGGCTGAGGGATCCTGGGAGGGAATGATAGACACTTAGGGCAAGGAGAAGCAAAAACTCAGTAAAATAACATTTTGACTAACTTCACAAGTGGTCAAGCACCTGATCCCTGAGGAGTGTAGTAAAGGGGTCGGAGCTCTGGGGAGCTGAGCCTTTCACAGGCTGATGGGGATCCCTGGGCCTCAGGGGCGGAACAGAGTCCCTGGGGTCTGCAAAGCTAATGCCTCCACATCATTTCTGTGTGTGTGCGTGTGTGTGTGTGTGTGTGTGTGTGTGTGTGTGTAAATGTGTGCTAAGGCATTCACATGAAGGTTGGAACCTCAGTTCCCCATGCTAGATGGGATCTGGGCTTCCAGGCACTCTCCTGTCTCTCCCATCTCTGTAGGAATGCTAGGATTACAGACACCCACAATGCATCTGGCTTTACGTGGGTTCTGAGGGTTTGAACTGAGGTCAGATACTCATGTTTATTGCCAACTGAGCATCCCCCCCACAGCTTTAAGGACCGACAAGGACGATGATGAATAAGAAGACCCTTCTGTTCACATCAACACCCCTGGGTGGTGGACTCAACAGAGATGGAGTGTTCTCAGCTGCCTCCAAATGCACACTTAGACATCAGAGGAAGCAGGTCCCTCTTCCGGCTTATGGCTGGCCGTGAAGCAAGAGGGGAGAAGCATGGCGATCCTGGAACAGGACATTGGCATCGAGCATGGCAGGATGGCAGCTGTGTGGGGGAGGCCTGCGCCAAGCTTGCAGGTATTTGTATCAACTGACACACAGCCTGATGGGTGAGGTAAGGGGCAGCTCAAGAGAAATCACTGTAAATTCCTTTTGTTTAATACGATCAGAGAAATGCTTTTGATTCTGTTAACTCGGTGCATTAAAACGACAAAGATAAATGCATCTCCCTACATAAAGAAGAAATAAAAATGGCATTTTTAACTCTTCAATTAGCAGGAAAAAAAGACAGAGGAGGGGCAAAGAAAACGTGGCCAATTCAATAAAGTAGCAAACAGGCAAGTGGGGATAAGACGTAGACCTGAGAAATCACAGTAGATTTGAATGAATGTATTCGCCTGTCAAAAGGCAGACTGGAAATAAAACAATTCCTGCTCTATGCGGGAACTCATAAAATGTGACATTTAAGAAAAACAAAAGCTATAAAGGGCCTTTAAAAATCAAGTGAAAAATGTGTCAACCCCAGACAAATACTAATCCAGAGGGAAGTGGGAGGTCCCCTGGCTGCTGGTGTGTCCAGGTTTTGTACCTGTGAGGAAGGAAGAATTTGGTGGCATTGTGAAGCTCATTTGACTGCTTTGGGAAAAGATAACAAAAAGCGGAATACTCAATGAGCAGTTAAGAATCACACCTGACAGCTAGGGGCTTCCTTTGACCTGTACACAGGACCACAGCCCCACATGATTGTAAGGTAACCAAGCTCCAAAGAAGGCGACACTCCTACCCCAGGAAGGTCTGCGTGCTTGTCAGGGGCTGCTTGGAGGGAGTGAAGTGGCTCCTTCCAGAATCTTGTCAGCCATAAGTCTCCTTCTTTCTTTAAGAGCCCCTGCCACAAGGACTGATCCAGACGACCCATGGAGGAGGACATCCAGCTGATTGGGGATGGGGGAGGGGGGCATCGGGGAATTGGGGATAACAACTCACTGTTTGCCCACTAAAAAAGAAATTAAAAAAAGAGCCAGTGCTCCTCTCTGCTTGAACATGATACAGAGACAAGACGAATACCCTCTCTCATCTCCATCTGTATCCTGACCTCCCCTCCAGGTCGGAAAGCCAAAGGGTGAAACATTTAGCAATTACCTGGAACAATTACGGTTACTATTTAATTATTGTTACCTCATTGTTACTATCCGATCATTAATGAAGACATCAAATTAAAGTGTGGGAGGAGTTACAATAAATGACCTTTAAAAATAGAACCTGGCCATACTGAGTTCTGGTGGACCAATCCTGCTGGGAAGGGATTGGGTCTAAACTGCAGAGGAATGTCAGGACCCACCAGCAGGGGCCGAGGAGCTGGTGTTTACACTCAAGACAGCCCGAGGCTCCTGGGTAATAAAAAGAAACATAATCTTAGAGAGAAGAGAGTTCATCAGCGCAGAGTACATTACAGAGAAGGGAATGACAAGAGCCTGGCCCTCAGGAGGAGCTGTGAATGAACAGGTCTGATGGCTCCGAGGGACTTGGGATGATTGATGCTTCCGAGAGTAAAGAAGGAAAGCCGTGATGGTGTGGGGAGATGAAAACTATATTAAAAGTTTCCGAGAAGTGGATAAGTTAGAGCAGATATATGACGTGAGGCCAGAAAAAGTGTCAGATAACGATTGTCCTTAGGAGGACCAGGAAGATACGTCGCTTAGAACAGGACACACTGGGAGAGAAGCATCTCCACTGTGACCTTCAGAAGGACAGCTGTCCTCTGTCAGGATGACAGCAGGAAGAGGAGCCATTTCAGAAGGTGTGCTAATATGTAGCATTGGTCGATGAGAATGTCCTGACCCCCAAACAGTGGAGGGCAGAGAGTAGCTTTTTCTGTTCAAAGTTCCTGAACACAGACGTAATAGAGGGCGAAGTGGAGGTGGTCAGGGAACCTCCCTTTCAGAAAGCCAAGACGATGTCATTGAATTTGGCATCCCTGAGGGCAAATGGATAGGCAGAGAAGAAGCCTGCAGCTCTCTCTGTAAAATTAAAATCAGTATTGATGAGGATTTAAAGCTTCATAGAGGCTGGAGAGATGGCTCAGAGGTTAAGGCACTTGCCTCCAGTGCCTAAGGCCCTGGGTTCAGTTCCCCAGGACCCACATAAGCCAGACCCACAGAGTGCTGGCTCTGGTGCACTCTCTCTCTCTCTCTCTCAATCTCTGTATCTCTGCTTGAAAAATGAATAAATGAAATATTAAAAAATAAAGCTTCATAGAGTATAGCCTTCTGTTCCAAGTCTAGGTGTCACACCCAAGCTCAACAAAGGACCATTTCTGAGGAACCTGTCCTATCTACCATGACAGACCTTCCCAGAGACCTACTGGCCTTCACTGGGAAGAGAGGAAGCTGTGAATGTCTCAAGATGTTGGATTACGGGGTCCAAGTTGGTATGGAGGCTGCGATGTCAACGCTGTCTCTTTGGTGGGGTGGGAGGCTGTGATGGCCACGGCGGCTCCCAGAGGCCCACTGTGTCCACGGGTGGACATTCACACGCTGGGACGATCCGATTCACACGCTGGGACGATCATAGCTGTATGTGGCGGTTAGTGAAGCTGCCAGGTTGAGACCTCAGTCTGTAAGAAAAGAACTTTCTAGAAGGATAGGCCAAGTGGCAATCCATGAGCAGCCTCACACCACACCTCCCCACACCAGTGAATTAAAAAAAAGAATTTTAAAAAGAAGTCATATTTCAGTTTTCAATATGAGTGGCTTAGGTGAGTGCCACCTTGAACGACTGCCGAAGGGCACAGGAATGATGGTCTCCGCCAGCCTCCGTGGATTCACCAACATGGTTCCTGCAGAGCACAGAGTGGATCGCTGTGAACGCCAGCAGAGGACCCTAGGGCAGACGCCGTATCGTGGTTAGAGCATTTTAACATGGTGTCTTAGTTATTTTTCTCACTTATGTGACCAAGTGCCTGACAAGAAGCGACTTGAGAGGGGCTGACTTTGGCTCTGTTTGAGAGGCAATATGGCCCATCATGGGGGGAGGGGATCCATGGATGCGGGAGAGACACACTGAGAGCTCCGCAGATGCAGCCTGGGAGCAGAGAGAGGACAGGGAATGGGGCTGGGCTACGATCCTCAAGGCCCACCCCAGGGACTCACTTCCTCCTAAAGGTTCCTCAATCTTTTTATTTTTTATTTTTATTTTTTAAAAATATTTTATTTATTCATTTTCAAGGAGAGAGAGAGAGAGAGAGAGAATGCACCAGGGCCACCACCTTGTGGGTCTGGCTTATGTGAGTCCTGGGAATTGAACCCCGGGGCCTTAGGCACTGAGCCATCTCTCCAGCCCTCCTCAATCTTTTTAGAGGACCATCACCTGGGGACCAAGTTCAAACACGTGAGCTCATGAGGACATTTCACTTCAAACCACAGCATGCGGATTCCCATAAATGGCCTGCAGGCATGGAGCTGGAAAATACAGTTTTTTGTTTCTGTTCTTAGGAAAAGAGGAAGTGTTCAAACATTCATTTCTTTAAAACGGGCTATAAGATGCATTATGCATTTTCTCCTCCAGGGCTGTTAACTCTTCTGCCCTTTGTTAAGACCGAGTATGAGCATACATAGCCCATCTGGAAGTCCACCCAGAACGTGCCATCCGTCCTCTATGTCGATGACATCGAGCTAAAGGAACCAGATGAACAAAGTGTAGAGGCGAGTGGAAGGCTGTGGGAAGAAGCCTGCTCTCCTGGGGGCTGGTCGTAGCCCAGTCGGTAAAGAGCTCTAGTTTACAGAGCATAGTGGGATGTTATTGTGATCTCAGTGCCAGGGATGAGAGGTAGGGAATTCCTAGGTCTTATGGCCTGATTGGTGAGCCTCAGGTCAATGAGGGATCCTGTCTCAAAGAGAGGTGGAAGCCTTTTCTGATGATGACACTAGAGGCTGTCCACTGGCCTCCACACGTGCCTGTGTACATATATACAAGTGCACCTGTAAACAGGAGCACACACGAGCATACACATAGGCACGAAGTATGTTCCACGCCCGGTTAATTGGAGACAGCTAATTGGAAGGCTGCAACCTATACATTCCACTAAATCCCAACATGCTCTTTAATAAGTGTTGACAAAATGATTCTAAAATAGCTGGTGTTTATAGCCCCATGAGAATGGCTTCTTCAAATAAAGGCCAGATTTCTGAAGCTCGCATTGTCACTACCAAAAGGAAGCAGAGCTCTGGTCCGTGGCTGTGGGCTAGAGGTGCGACATCTTCCACTTTGAGCCTGGGCACCCTGGACAGGGACTGCTCATATGTGACCCAGCTCCGATCGGACACTTGGGACACACGTCCCAAAGGGAGAGCAAGTAAGACAATAATCACCATCCCAGGAAACTGCCACAGTGAGAAGAGAGAGGCCTTAGGCCCGGGTGAAACTTTTCCTCTTAGAAGCGCTGGGTGGGAGGACAACCGTGTAACAGCTCTGACCAAGGAAAGACTTAGGTCCCCAGGGATGAAGCTCTACTTCAGGTCACACAGCAGCAGTGAAGCTCCCGGAGGGGAGGGGAATTTCCTACAGAAGCCAGTGAGTTTATTGGGGTGACTAAATGGAACCTGGGTGTTATGGTTAAGTTTGTCAACTTGAGCTAATCCATAGTAATCTTGGGTGGATCCCTGAGCTTGCCTGAAGAAAGGATTGAAAATCCCTTTTGGGATTTGGAGACTTGTGATGGTTAAGCTTGTCAATTTGAGCTAATCCCTAGTAATCCTGGGTGGGCCCTCCAGAAGGAGACTATATAAGGAAACTTAAAGGGAAGAAGCTGCTCTTCCTTCCTCCCCCGGCTGCTGGTGCTGGTTCGTGACTTGCCCTCACTGGACATCGGAACACAGTTCCTCGGCCTCACATTGTGAACTGAAGAGCAGCCGCTCCCCGGGGATTCATCAGACCTTCTGGGCTGG
>PVHP010045155.1:0-13793 GCA_004024765.1 Zapus hudsonius | reverse complement strand
TGGCTCCCAACGTGGCGCAGCGCGTGGGCTAATGGCACAAAAGATACGGTGAAGAACACTGAATCGAGAAAAGCCGTGGTATATAGAAGAGAAGAAGAGAAAAGAGGAGAAGTGACCACCCACGGAGTAGCCTGCCTCGTGGAAAAGGTCTTGTGAGTAATCAGTGATTGGGACAAGAAATAAGTAAGCATGAGATAAGTTGTTAGAGATTTTTAAAAAAGAAGCTTTAAAGACGCGAGGGGTAAAGGTTTAAATAAATATTTGTTAAGGATTTTTTGATTTCATAAAGGGAATTGTCCTGGTTCCCCAACAGGGAGCTATAGATAGATATGAATAGAAAAGAGTTGGTAATGCTTTACAGTTTTATTACTAAATATTTGTAAAAAAAAAATTCCTGTAACTGCTTTTCTTATTGGAACTTAGTTAATGAAATAAATAGTTTTTGCCAGGGAAATGCCACAGTCGCTGCGGCAATCATACAGTCTGAATGACTTTTGCAAAATGATAGAGAAGGGAGAAATAACCCAGAACTCCCAGGATAGATGCGAAGAAAAAAGTTTGGCCCAGAATTGTGAAGATAGAGACCAATTACCAAGCGAGGATCTAGTAGAAAAAGAAGTATATTTAACTTCTTGGGATAGTTAGGATGAAGAAATAATTGCAGAGTCAGAAAAAACCCAGGCTGAAAATAGCAAGGAAAGGAAAAAATTAAAACCCTGATTAATAATATTGAGACAAAAAGACCTCTAAGTCGGTCATGGTGGCGCATGCCTTTGATCCCAGCACTCGGGAGGCAGAGGTAGGAGGATCGCCATGAGTTCAGGGCCACCCTGAGACTACATGGTGAATTCCAGGTCAGCCTGGGCTGGGGCAAGACCCTACCTTGAGAAAAACAAAAAAATAAAATAAAATAAAGGAGACCTCTAATAAATACCCTTCCCTAGAAAATCGTAAGCCAAAAGATGATGATATTTTGTTAGATTCTGACTTTGAGAAAATTGAGGAGGAGGCTGAAAATTACCATAATCCGTACTGGCCGCCATTTAAAATTCACCCTCCTCACCATTGCCCAGAGGTTTTCCTGCCATTCCCTGACTCAGCGCCATTTCCTATTTAAATCATGCCTGAGTATAAGAAAGTATTTTAGGAAAAAATAGCCCACCTGAGAGAACAAATTTTATTAGAGAAAGAGCATTGAGAGTTCATTAACCAGCTAAACAATTTTTGAACAGAAATTTCTAAAATAAAAAATAAAAATCCTCCTCCTTATTCGCAGCCACTTTTAAAGGATAAAAGCCTTTCTTGGAGCATCCAGGGCCTGAGGTGTGGGAGGCTGTCTCTTTCCCTATGCTCAGCAAGAAACCACCTTCATGGGACCTCGTAGCTGCTAGGTAATCCCAGCAGGGTGGAGATCTAGTTCTAATGCTAATTGAGAGTTTAGGAAAAGTGAAACTGGTATCCCTTTTCCCATAGAGATAAAAGGTAATCAAGAGAGACAAAGCTTAAGAAATTTATTATAGAGACTACTGACATTCCTGTACCTCATGCAGATCAAATTACATGGAATTCAGGTGATCCTGTGTGGGTGAATAGCCTCTATCAAAAGAATAATTAGAAATTGCCCGCCAGTTAGTACAGGAATTATAAGCGGAACGCATAGGCACCAGGGTACTGTGGGCAACCAAGTTTCCTTTGAAGGATGGGATGAAGATCCAGTGTTGCCAGCTTTTCTGATTTTTTAGAGCAAGCTGAAATTTAGAAAATTTAGAAAATTTTCAGTTTTAAAACACTGATCAAAGTTATTTACTTGTGTACTTATTTACTTACTAATTGAAACAGGGCCTTGTTATAGAATGCAGGCTGGTTCTGAACTTGTGATCTTCCTGCCTCAGACTTCTGAGCACACCCCCAAACCCATCTATTGCTTCTTACTTTTAAATTATATCTATTGTGAACAAAAATGCATAATTCAAAGCCCATGGGATCCTGTTTTGTGAGGCCTGCCTTGGTGGAAATCTAGGTTTCTTAAAATTTATTTCAGGGCTAGAGAGATGGCTCAATGGTTACGGTGATTGCTTGCAGAGCCTAATTGACCTGAGTCCCCAGTGCTCACTTAAAAACATGTGCATGGGGTGGCTCATGCATCTGGAGTTTGTTTTCGGGGTTGAAGGTCCTGTCCTGCCCATTCTCTCTCTCTTCTCTCCTTCTTTCTCTGCTTGCAAATGTTTACCACTGTGATTGACAGGAGAGATTGGGAGAAATCCTCTTACTTTCTCCATGGCCTGTTGTCAGAAGCGACTGATCAAAAAATTATAGCGGCAGGGAACTCAGTGCATCTAGCACTGGGATTTTTAACAACCAGAATTGTCCTCTGGGTCCAGCCATTTTAATTGTCTCTCTTGACCTTTTGGCATCTTCTCAGAGAGCTTTTCACTGTAAAAAAGTATGGGAATGACTGTCTGTATGTCTGTAAGTTGTTAGACTGAGGACAAGTTTTCTGTGAGCCAATATTTAAGAGATCTGTGATAAAAGATTACCCTGCTCTGATAGAACAAGTGAAGTGTTATGTGATTGTGTGTGTTAATGTATACTTGTGCCAGTTTATATATACAGATGATTTGAAATTGTTGGAAAATAAATTCAGATTGAAGTGCCTTTCAGACCCATTACCTAAAAATCCTTTTTAAAACCTAGATATGTTTCTGGGGTCAATTTTCTGCTTAGATTAATCAGTGATAGTTATGAATGGGAGATATTCTACTGCATTTTCTATAGAAGAAAATATTTTTGTGTTTAAAAAGAAGCCTATACCCAGATCTATAGCATAGTTCTTGTTCTTAAGCCTTTTTGCTACGAATAGATGATACTATACATTTTATGTAATAATTGATCCAAATTGGGATCTCAGTACATTTCTGGTATTGATCTGAAATGTAATAGCTATTATTATTCTAACAATATTTCACTCCATTTTGTCCTTCTTTGAAGATTTAATACTGTTATCAATACTCAGGAACTATTGCAGGGAACTCCCTAGATCACATTCTATTATTACTGAATTCTAGTTATCTATATTGTGCTTCCTATTCTGGATTGATAATTATCTCCCAAATAAACTTCTACATTTTGTTAATGTGCATGACTTTGTTTTTCCCACGTTACAAGCCTTTTAATTTGTTTATTGACAGTGCTTACGTAGCTTATTCCATCCCCCTGTTGGAAACTGCAGCTCTAATAAAAAAATACGTCTAGAGCAGCCTTGCTATTTAAGCAATTACAGAAACTTATTTATAAAAGAAAACACCCTTTTTATATTGTCCACCTACGGGCCCATTCTGATCTTCCTGGACCTTTAGCTGAAAGAAATTTCAGAGCAGATTTGGCTACAAGACAAATATTTCATGTAACTGACCAGGATAAAATTTCTGCTGCCTTAAAGGCTCACCAACTTCACCACCTAAAGGCCCAGACTCTAAGGCTAATGTTTCCTATCTCCAGAGAACAGGCAAGACAAATTGTAAAACAATGCCCTTCTTGCATCACCTTCTTGCCTTTCCTCACTTAGGAGTAAACCCCAAAGGCCTTAAGCCAAATGCCCTTTGGCAAATGGATGTAACTCATTCCCGAATTTGGAAATCTAAATTATGTACATGTGTCTATTGATACTTATAGTTGATTTAATTTTGCTACACCACAATCTGGTGAAGCAGGAAAACATGTCATTACTCATATTCTGGCTGCTATAGCAGTGTTGGGAATTCCAAATAACGTCAAAACGGATAATAGCCCAGGATACACTGGATCTGTATTTACTAAGTTTTGTCAGCAATTTAACATTAAACACACTACTGGAACTCCCTATAATCTGCAAGGCCAAGGTACTGCAGAAAGAGCTCATTTATCTCTTAAAAACACTCTCCAGAGTGTTAAAAGGGTAGATTGGTATCCTGTAAAAGGCTTCCCCCCCCCCCTCGTAACCTCTTGTCTCACTCGCTTTTTATTTTAAATTTCCTGACCCTGGACAATGCCGGGCACTCTGCAGCAGAACATTTCTGGCATACAGAAACTCGCAAAGATTTTGCTACAGTCCTATGGAAGGATCACCATGAGTTCAAGGCCAGCCTGGGGCTATAGAGTGAGTTCCAGGTCAGCCTGAGCTAGCGTAAGAGTCTGCCTTGAAAAAAAAAAAAAAAACAATAAATTAAAATGAAATAAAATTGCACACTCAATGCTAAAGAATTCATCCAATATACTGTTTGCCCTGGTTTTGAAACCCAGAACCACACACACTCAGAGACACACAAAAGTTAAATAAACAAAGTTATAGTTTAAATATAACACATACAGATTGTAGCATGAGGAATTTTTACCAGCTGAACACATTTAAGGGTACCACAAACACAGATCAAGAGGCAAAACAGAGCCAGCCATTGTGGTACACACCTGTCATCCCTGCACGTGGATCAGGGGTTTAAAGTCATCTCAGCTACATAGAGAGTTCAAAGCCATACAAAATCCTGTCAACAAACCAAACCAAAAAGAAACAAAACATTGGCTGAGAGAGTTGATTAACGGTAGAGTGCTTGCCCAGCATGTGCAAAGTCCTGGGTTCCATCCCTTGATCTTTAAGAGAGAGAGAAACAGAGAGAACAGGAAAGAAGGAAAGGGGGCTGGAGAGATTGCTCAGCGGTTAAGGCACTTGCCTCTAGTGCCTAAGGCCCCGGGTTCAATTTCCCAGGATCCACATATGCCAGACCCACAAGGTGGTGGCCATGGTGTTCTCTCTCTCTCTCTCTCTCTCTCTCTCTCTCTCTCTCTGCTGAAAATGAATAAATAAAATATTTTTAAAAAAGAAAGAAGAAAGAAAGAAAAGAAGGAAGGTAAGAAAGAAGGAAGAAAAAAAGAAAGGAAAGAAGAAAGAGAAAGAAAATATTTGCCAGCCCTGGGAGACCTTTTTTTGGGCCTGTATTACCCCTAATCAGTAAGAGCCATCCTAACATCTGGTTTTTTTTCCTTTGTTTTTGTTTTTTGAGGTAGTGTCTCGCTCTAGCCCAGGCTGACCTGAAATTCATTATGTTGTCTCAGGCTGGCCTCAAGCTCATGGTGACTTTCCTACCTCTGCCTCCTAAGCAACTTAACTTCTAAAACCATGGATTACTTCTGCTTTTTTTTTCTGTGCTGACTGAGTCCATGACCTCCCCCTGCTAAGCAAGCTCTCCTTCCTTCCTTCCTTTTTTTAAAAAAAATATTTTATTTATTCATTTTCAAGCAGAGAGAGAGAGAGAGAGAGAGAGAGAGAGAGAGAGAGAGAGAGAGAGAGAGAGAGAGAACTAGGGCCACCACCTTGTGGGTCTGGCTTATGTGGGTCCTGGGGAATTGAACCCAGGTCCTTAGGCACTGGAGGCAAGTGCCTTAACCGCTGAGCCATCTCTCCAGCCCCTTTCCTTCCTTTTTAAGGAGAGAGAGATAGAGATGGAGAGAAAGAGAGAGTTAGAATGAATGATAAAGAATGAATGAGTGTGCCAGGGCCTCTTGCCACTGCAAATCGACTCTGGCTCATGAGTCACTTTGGCATCTGGCTTTATATGGGTGCTGGGAGTGGAACCCAGGTTGGGCAATTACTATTGCACAGTAGGCTATCTTGCTCAACATTAGGTTTGGGTTGCACTGCATTCCGGGGCAGGTGAAGGTCATGTTCATTTATCTACTGTTGGTGGTGGACATTTGACGTTTCTGACCATCATTCTTTTTGCATCTCTCTTCATCTTTCTACAGGACACATGCCTGAGTCATTCATCCATTCACTTGGCTTTAATAAAACCCTTTCCACTTGAGAAGAAACATGTCCTCTCTGGCTTGTTTTTGCTTTAATCAGCTCCATCGAGGTATAATTACATATTGAAATGCACCCATTTGAAGAGTTCAGGTTGACCCCCGCACACACACACAATGACTACTACCCACACAACTCAGAGCCCACTACCCCATGGTGCACACCAGCAATCCCACCGAGGAGAGCCCTCAGTGGAAAGGGAGCAGGGAGGAGGAAAATGGTGGTACCAACACATGATTTGTTCATACAAAGTTTCTACTTAATAAATAAAAAATACTGAAGGAAAAACAAGTTGAGGTTGATGACTTCTGGCAAATGTTTGCACACGTCTTAAGCACATATGTGTGCATAGCATTGTGAATAGTGTGTAAGATGTGTGTGTATGTGATGTGGTGTGTGATATGGTGTGTATGGTGTGTATGATGTGTGTGTGATGTGGTGTGTATAATGTATGGTGTATGTGTGATGTGATGTGGTGTATATAGTGTGTATGGTGTGTATGGTGTGTGTGTGTTGCAGTGTGTGCAGATGTCCACATGCATGCACTGGGCGCCTTCCTCTATTGCTTCAAGTGTTGTCTTGGAATCTCTCAGTGATCCCCAAGCTGCCTTGAGAGAGAGAGAGAGAGAGAGAGAGAGAGAGAGAGAGAGAGCACCAGGGCCACCACCTCCTTGTGGGTCTGGCTTATGTGGTCCTGGGGAATTGAACCCAGGACCTTAGGCACTGGAGGCAAGTGCCTTAACCGATGAGCCATCTCTCCAGCCCTCCAAGCTGCCTTTTTTGGACAGACTGGTTGAACAGTAAGCTTGAGCGATTGTCCTGTCTCCACCGCCCACAGGACTGGGGTTACAGGCATGCCAGCGTAGCCTTGCCCAGCTCTTTCCATGGGTACTGGGGAATCGAACTCAGTGATAACCTGTCTCAATAAACAAAGGGCTGGTAGTATAGCTCAGTGGCAGAGCACTTGTTGAATATGTACAAGAGTCTGGTTTGAGTCCCAGCACCACGCATAGGACAACACAAACCCTGCTGAACTCTTATCCAAAGAGGTCGCTCCACTTTGTGCTCTCATAACAATGGAGAGAGGCCAGCCTCCCCATCCTCCCCATCCTCCCCATCCTCTCCGTCCTCCCCAGCCTCCTCCGCCTCGCCAGCCTCGCCAGCACTGCGTTTTTGATGTGATGTTCCTGGGTCTGGAGGGTTAGCTTGCTGGGCTTTAATTTGCATTTCCCTGAGAACTACCTATGGAAAGCATCTTTTCTCGAACCTCTTATCCATTTGTATATGTTCTTTGGTCTAGGGTCTATTTAGGTCTCCTTTATTTTCTCTTTATCCATCTGTTGTCTTTGCCACGCACACTCTTGGTACCTTTTTGATTTGGAGTCCTGAAACAATTTGTGTCTGTATATGTGTGTGTGTGTGTGTGTGTGTGTGTGTGTGTGTGTGTGTGTTATGTGAAGTATGTGTGGATGTGTGATGTGTGGTGTATGCACCAATGTGTACCATGTGCATGTGCGCGGAAACCAGAGAACTTCGGCTGTCCTTTTCTCAATGGTTCATCCACATATTTCCTTCCTAGAGACAGGGTCTCTCCCTCAACCCAGAGCTGCTGTCCATCAGCAAAGCTCCAGCGACTCTCCAGGATCCACCACCCGCCAGACTGAGGTTACAGACATGTCTGGCCACATCCAGATTTTCACATGGGTTCTAGGGAATTGAACTTGGCGGTTTCCGGCCTGAGAGGCTCCATGCTTAAGAGGCAAGCATTCAACCACTGTGCCATTTTCCCAACCCCTGAAACACTCCTTAAAGTCTTCTTCCTCCTTCTCTTGTCTAGATAAGCTTCCTAAACACATTACACAAGCCATCCTCTGCTCTAAACCTGCTATGGCTTCAATGTAGCCATTGGGGATGGGACAATCCCAGTGTCAGTCTGCCATTCGAGGTACCTCCAGGTTCTGGTCCTTGTCTTTCTCTCCTGCCTCTCTTTACTCTTCTTTAAAAAAAAAAACAACCCTTTTTTATTGACAGCTTCTATACGTATAGACAATAAACCATAATCCCCACTCCCACTATCCCCCTCTCAAATCCCCCTCCATCCAATCCCCACCCCCTTCCAATTCGTCTTTCTTCTAGTTTGATGTCATTCCTCTCTGCTCTTTTTCCTGCCTTGAGGACCCACAACGTCTTATTCCTTCCCTTAGGGTTAAGTCTGTTCAGAACAAGTCTGCCTGTCCAGGAGCTTCTGGCCAGCCCACTACATGGCTTCTGGGCTATTCCAAGCTCTTCTGAGCCGGCTTCTGCAGCCCAGAACTGTGGTGCCATATCTGCCTCTTTGAGTTATTATTTGTTTGTAGTGCAGGGGCTGAAGCCTTTGCCTTACCACCTAGATATCTAGGGTATCCAGGGCCTGGAGACAGGCTTGTCAGTACCAGGAAGTACCTCATATATATCATAAAAGTGATGGCATCCCTTTATTAATTAATATTAACTTAAGGGCTGGAGAGATGGCTCAGCGGTTAAAGCACTTAACCTCCAGTGCCTAAGGCCCCTGGTTCAATTCCCCAGGACCCACATAAGCCAGACCTACAAGGTGGTGGCCCTGGTGCTCATTCTCTCTCTCTCTCTCTCTCTCTCTCTCTCTCTCTCTCTCTCTCTCTCTCTGTATCTCTCTGCTTAAAAATGAGTAAATAAAATATTTAAATAAAAAATGAAAAAAATTAAAATTAACTCAATATTAATACTAGATACACTTTAAACCATTGTACATATCCCCTCCTTGGAAATTCTAGTGTGTCTAGCGGTGGGGACTCATGGAGAATTCAGGGGAAATAGAAAATATCTAAGACTCTCTGCTGACAAAAGGGAATTGGATATTTTAAAAATAGTTTTATTCATTTGCATGTGGCTGGGAATGGGATATTTTGGTGCTCTACATTTGAGTTCTACTCCTGCCGTGAGTAATTGTCAGGTGTGAGGCAGATCAGTCTGTTCATCTGGGCCACTTTAATTAGAAGTGCAGGATGAGGGCTGGAGAGATGGCTTAGTGATTAAAGCACTTGCCTGCAAAGCCTAACCACCTGAGTTCAATTCCCCAGTACCCACATAAAGCCAGATGCACAAAGTGGTGCATGCATCTGGAGTTCCTTTGCAGTTGCTGGAGGCCCTGGAACACCCATTCTCTCTGTCTTTCTCTCTGTCTGTCTTGCTCTGCTTGCAAATAAATAAAAATATTCTTTAAAAAGTATGCAAATTTGGGCTGGGGATCAGTGGGTAAAGGGCTTGCTTTTTAGGCATGAAGACCCGAGTTCAAGTCTCCAGCACCCATGTGGTAGTGTACCTCTGCAGTCTCAATGCTGGGGATGTGGAAACCAAATCTCTAAGGCTCTTGCTTAGGAAGCTGATCTAGACAAGAGAATGAGGAAGAAGAGTTTAAAGAGTGTTTCAGGGGCTGGGGAGATGGCTCAGTGGTTGAATACTTGCCACTTAAGAGCGTTCTCAGGCAGAAGATGGCTAGCTAGTCTAGCCAAATTGGTGACCTTTACATTGAGACTGTGTCTCAAAAAGAAAGTTGGAGGGCTGGAGAGATGACTCAGTGGTAAAACGTGCTTGTTTGCAAAGCCTGGCTGTCCAGGTTTGATTCCTCAGTACCCACTTAAAGTGTGATGCACAAAGCGGTTCATGCATCTGTAATTTGTTTGCAACAGCAGGAGGCCCTGGTGTGCCTATTCTCTCTCCTCTTCCTCCTCCTTCTCTATCTCTCCAAATAAATAAATTAAAAAAAAATAAATTGGGGCCTGGGGAGATGGCTCAGCAGTTAAAGACCTATTGTTTCAAAGCCTGCTGGCCTGGGGTTCAATTCCCCAGTACCCATGTAAAGCCAGATGCACAAAGTTGCACATCTGTCTGGAGTTCATTTGCAAGAGGCCCTGGAGCACCCATACTCTCTTTCTCTGCTGACAAATAAATAAATAAATAAATAATTTCAAAAGTAAATTGGAGCCAGGTGTGGTGGTCCATATCTTTAATCCCAGCACTTGGGAGGCTGAGGTAGGAGGAGTGACATGAGTGCGAGGCCATCCTGAGACTACAGAGTGAATTCCAGGTCAGCCTGGGTTAGAGAGATACACTACCTGAAAAAACAAACAAACAAAAACAAAACAAAACATGCACAAAAAAGGAGTCAGGACTCCTGAAGAGGAAGGCAGCTTGTAAATCAGTGGGCTTGTCTTCAGAGAACCAGGTGGGCTCCAGCAGTGCTCACTCTCTGTGTACCTAGTGGGAAGCAAGATTCTTCTTTCTTCCAGGGATTGAGGATGCCTGCAGCAGGCAGCGAATGATGCCCTTGGTCCGGTGGGGGTGGGGTTGTCGAATAAATGCGATTAAGAGAAATACTGAGGGTTTGGGTTTGGGGATAAGAATGTTGCCACAAACCCCTAGCCAGAGCCTAAGAAGAGTTGGAGTGAGTGGGCACGGAAGGTCTTTTGGGGGATCTCCACTGGAGTTTCTATGCCCCACTCCCCGGCTTGGGTTCCCTCCATCCCAGGCTCCGGGTCACCTCCCCAGCCCCGCACCACCCCGGCTCCTCCTCTCCCTGATTGCCCAGGGTGCCGCCCCCTGGCCGCGAGGGTGCACCTGGGCACCGCTTGGGTCTCCGCTGCGCACGGCGGGAGGCTCTGGGGCGTCCCCCGTACGGTGACCTCGGAGGCCGGACGGTGTCCCAGTCGGGTGCTTGACTCCGCCCCGGTCCGCCCTCGCCCGGCACCCCCGCCTAGCACCCCGACAAACCTGCGCCGCAGCCACACGTCCCGTTCCTCCGGTCCTCCGCGCCCGCGCGCAGGGAGCCCATGGAGCCGGCGCGTGGCGCGCCGCCGGGGGACCGCGGAGCCGAGGCGCTGCTGAGCGAGCTGGAGCGGCGGGTGACGGAGCTGGTGAAGGCGAGCTCGTGGTGGGAGCGCCACGGTGTGGACTGCGCCATCCTCGCGCTCAGCCTCCTCGCCTTGCCTGCGGGTGAGCGACCCAGGGACAGGGCGACATGGGCGACATGGGCACGGGCTGCGGATGGGGATGGGTGCGGCTGCAGGGTGGCAGGGAAGACTGCTGGGTTTCAGGGCTCCAGGACCTCAGGGGTCCCACTGTCACACTTCAATCCCTAAAGTCTAGTTTGGAGTGTCCAGCCCATGACCCCCTGGAGATGGGAGAACGCAGGATGGCTTAAAAGTGGTGGAGGGAAAAGTTGAAAGGAGTCAGGGGCGGTGGGAGGGTCAGGGTGGACTGGGAAGGGGACACTAGAGATGCGTGAAGGGAGTGAGGAAGGGGCCCAGAACTCTTGTGGTCTGGCGCCTCCGTGACACCCAGCCCCCACCTCTACTCTGACTGGGTCTCTGGAGGGTGTGACCCTGACAAAATCAGGACAGCAGTGTCTCTGTGGCAAGCGCAAGCAGCTTTGCCGTGTCCCAAATCCTGCAAAGAAAGCCGACCCATCCCGTCCAGGATATAGAAGGATCTGCTTGCTGCAGCCCAAGACTAGGCCCACTTCAGCTTGGGATTTGGGGGTGGAAGGTCTGAGTCCAGATCTCCAAAGGCTGGGGAAAGATCCTGTCCCCTCCTCTCTGCAGGGTTCCTGTGCCTACGGTTTGAAAATGTGCTGGTGTTTGCCTTGGGTATCACCATCTTGGGTGTGTGCCACTATACGCTCACGGTCAAGGGCAGTCACTTAGCCACTCACAGTGCCCTCACGGAGTCCCAACGCTGGAACAAGATCTTGATGCTTTTCTTTGTGGAGGTGAGCCTGGGAGAGGAGGGGCAGCTGCTGGGCTCTGGTGTGTGTGTGTGTGTGTGTGTGTGTGTGTGTGTGTGTGTGTGTGTGTGTAAGACATGTCTACTCCTGCAGTAGGCATGTGGGTCCATTATCATTTGTGTGCATGCACTTCTCCAAGCTCCTGAGAGAAGTTTGCATTAGTGAGTAGAACTGAATCATGTGGATATAGGTGTCTACCTATGAAAATGAACTTGGCCTAGCTTATGATTGTTGAATGACACCCAAACTTCTCATTTAGCATTTCCTGTCTCTTACGTCTTCTGAGGACACCCACTCACCTCTCTGCAACACTGAGCCAAAGATGTTCAGTTTCTCCTACCAGAACACTTTGGTCTGGCAGGTCCTGCCCTGTTTTGGCTCACCGCTGCAAACACAGGAGCCTCTGGGCTCTGCCATCGGGGTTGTCATTTGACCCACACAAAGAGGGGGTGGGGGAGGCTCAGTATCACACCTGGTGATGGCTGAGGAGCCTTCTGCTCTACCAATAAGAACCCCTCTATCTCTGACCTTTGCCCTCCTTCTCTGCCACCCTTCCTGCTTTGCCTTCTCACCGGTGGGCCAGCCAGGAACACAAAGGTTTCTGGTTAGGATGGCCTTCTCTCCTCAAAGCCCTCTCCAAATTCTCTGTAAACTTGTTCTCTCTTCCCCTCTGAAGGGACCCTCACCTAGCCACCCATGTCCCTTCGGGATCAATCAGGAAGTTGGTGACAGAACAAGTCCTTTTCTGGCAGGGACTGGTTACTGGGACCAGCATATAAAATCATGTAACTTTAAGCAATTACACCCACACATCTTATGACATACCTTGAGTGGTGGCCGTGTTACTCACCTAGCAGTCCCTAGCTTCTGTCTGTCACTTCCCACAAACACATGTTTCTGAAAGGCTGAGGAAAAGAGGAACTCACAGGCTTCTGAGCCCCTGGAAGACACTTCCCTTTCCAAAGACCCCCTGGATTCTGAGACAGACTCAAAGGCACAGGTGGGACCCTGAGATCGGAGTCAGGTCCCCTTCAAGTTTGAAACCTTCCATGAGAGGTAAGGGTAATGCTATCTAGGGACAATGTTCCAGTGCTGGGATCCATAGGGCAGAATTAGCTGTTGGGATTTCCCAAAGTAGTGCTGAGTTCCGTGAGAATAAATAGGTATTCTGAATCATGGGTGAACTGACACTGGGGGTTTATTGCAGAGGTGACTTTGAGTATTTTATCAAGTTTCTAGATACACTGATGTCCACTCGAGTGTGAGAAGCCCTGATCCTGACTGTGCCAGGGACAGAGTTGCAAGCTGGGTAGAGAGGCATGGAAGTGAGGTGCAGGTGAGGTTTCATAGACGCTTTCCCAGTCTGTGCTGCCTGGGACCTCTGCTAGACCTTAGGGCACAGTGACCTGCAAGACCCAGGCAGCCTTCAGGCTAGATTCTGTGGTTGGACTCAGCCTTGTCCTCATGAGTTCAAATTTTTCTCATTGTTTGTTCAGTTCCTGCCAAAGGCTCAGCCTCTTAGCAGCTCATCAATGGTTATTGACTATGACCCTATATTTCATTCACCTGGGGACAAGGTCTAGGCAAGAGTTGCAAAAGGTGCGTGTGTGTGTGCGTGCGTGCGTGCGTGCGTGCGTGTGTGCGTGTGTGTGTGTGTGATCCTGGAGGCTGGGGAGGGAATACATGGCTCCCACTTTGTCTTGTCCAGTGCTGCAGTGGGCTGTGGTGAGCTGTAGGCCGCAGACACAAAATAAGTTTACCACTCAGACACTCTAAGTGATCTGTGCAGAGCCTCTCTGTTTTCCAATCTGAGGGCATGGCTCTGGCTCCCCTCTGGCCAGCGGACTAGTTCCCATGTTTGGTGTGGTCTGTGGATTACTTCAGGGGTCATTGTACACTAACACCCTGGTTCGTCCATGGAGCTGGGTGGACAGCAGTCTCGGGACAGTGGTAGGCCGATGGCATAGCCACCCAGGAGAACATGGCAGTGGACAGTTCTCGTTTATTGTATAGATAAAAGTTGTTTATATAGAGGAAAAAGCAGAGGTAGAGACATAGGCAGCAAGGGGATTGGTAGGGGCAGGGATGTCTCATGAGTGGATTGGCAGGGGCCAGTATGCTGTGGATGCCTAATTTGCATAGATAAATTGTGGGGGCATT
>PVHP010045154.1:0-13800 GCA_004024765.1 Zapus hudsonius | reverse complement strand
TTGAGTCCAGCCTTGGGCTAGATTGTGACCCTGCATTTTATATATATATAAATTAATATATAAATATAAATTTGCAAATATATATATATATATTTGTGGCTGGAGAGTGAGTGGCTCATGGGTTTGTCTGCAGGGCCTACTCACCCAAGTACCTCCGGAAATCCAGATGCACATGGCGCAGGCATCTGGAGGGCATCTCCGTGGGTTCCAGGGAAGGAACCCAGGCAGGCTTGGCAGGCGAGCAGCGCCGTGCCCGCGGAGCCCCGTCCGCAGCCCTTCCTGGGTTCCTCGGGGTGCGGGGCTGGCGCGGTGCTACTGAGTCACCGCAAAGCTCTGCAGCCCCGCCCCCGGTGGAGGGTCTCGCGAGGACCGTTTCCTTCCACGAGCCTGGACGCGCGGGGTCGGGTCCGTGGCGGGTGGACGGTTCGGTCGGTTGCCCGGCGCTGGCGAGGGGAGGACGCGGGGCCGAGCTCCGCCCGCCCGCCCGCCCGCCCGGGAGAGGGGCTTCGGCCGGAGCCGCGGACGCGGCGGCGGAGCAGCTCGCAGCCCGAGGCCGTGCCCGCCGCGGCGGCGGCGTCCACCCGGCGCAGCCGAGCAGAAGCGGCGAGCGCTGGGCGGCGGCGGAGCCCCGAGCCCCGCGGGCCGAGCGGAGCCGCGGGCGCCCGCCTCCCTCCGGTGAGCGGCGCCGGGCCGGGAGCGGGGGACGGCGCTCCTCCCGGGCCGCGACCCGCTGCGCCCCGGGGCCTCGGCTCGGCCGCCCACGCTCTCGCGGGGTCACCCCGCTCGGTCCTCCGTTTCCCGAGGCCCCGGGACGCAGCCTCCCGGCGGCCGGCCACGCCGACGGCGGGTCCTCCCGAGGGAGCCGCGGGGCGGCGGGGGCCCTCCCTGAGCCCCGGCTCCATGGCGGGAGCGCCAGGATCCGTGCGGGGGACCCCGGGGATGTCCGCTCCCCGCCCCGCGCGCCCCTCACTCCGCCCCTCGAGCCTCGCCCCCAGCACCGAACCTCCTCGCAGCCCCCGGCGGGAGCCCGGGGCACAGGGACCCTTGGGGGCGTGGGCGGGGTCCTCGCGCGCCCACGGAGACGGAGGCTCCGGGTCCGAGTGTTTCCTCTCCTTTAACAGCTGAGCCACTTCTCAGCCGGTGCTCAGCGACGGCAGCGGGGAAGGGCGAAGACCAGCGCACTCACGGAATTCTGTCCTCCGCTGCGACCCGTAGTCTCCGTCGCTGTCCCGCAGGTCTCCTGGCTGCACTGCAGACGCGCAAGACTCTGCACGTTCTCCGCAGGTGAGTTTATAACAGGGTTTACTAGGCTCTATGCCTTTTAGTCAGAGGAGCTCAGCTGTTCTAAGAGTAATATATTCTAAAGTTCAAGGAAAGTCGGCACAGTATCCCATTTTGTAGCTAATTTAATTTCTTATTAGATTGTGGCCAAGTTTCCACCATTATAAACAGTCCTCTTGAGTCCTTGCTCACGTTCTCATTGATTTCCTTGGCTAAAGACAGGAGAATGAAATTGTTTACCACAACTGAAGCATGTGCTTGAAGTAGGGTCTTACCATCCGGTTCTGATGGGCCACCAAGAGCAGTGACAAAAGCCTGTATTATTTGGGGGCCACATGGGCCCTCCTGTCTAACAACTCCCTGGGACCTATCCTACCCCTGGCCCTGGAATTTTCTTTTAATCACCCATGGCTTCTGGGGCACCTTTCTCTCCTCCACACCCCCAAAGGGTACTTTTGCTGTAGTGCTCTCATTTCTTTTTTTTTTTTTTTTTGGCTTTTTGTTCTTGCTTTTATTTATTTTTATTATCCAAAATTAGATACATTGAATGAGCAAATAATGAGTTGCCCCAGTTCCCGGACTTCCCTCTTCCCTGTCCCCAATTAGCTGGGTATCCTCCTCCGTGGGCAGTCTGGCTCAGTCCATGGGGCAAGGGGTTATGGACAGCCTAGGAGTCAACCCAGTTCCACTCCCCTTTGTATGTTGTTACTGAGGGGGCCATGTCTCTGGCAGTTCTCCTTCACCATGGCTCTTACAGGCTTTCGTTCTCTCCTCCACACCCCCAAAGGGTACTTTGGCTGCAGCACTCTCCTTTTTAAATCATATTTTAATTAGCTAACAAAGCAGTAAGCTGTCAAATGGCTTGTTCATAACACCTTTAGTTGTGACTGACGTGCACCCCACGCTCATTCTCTTCCTCTCCAGGAATGATGTTAAGTTCTGTAGGTTTTAAAATTATTGAGAGAGAGGGAGGGAGGGATGGAGGGAGGGAGGGAGGGAGGGAGGGAGAGAGAGAGAGAGAGAGAGAGAGAGAGAGAGAGAGAGAGAGAGAGAGAGAGAGAGAATGGGGCCCCAGTGCCTCTTGCCACTGTAAACAGACTCCAGATGCATGTGCCATTTTGTGCATCGGACTTCATGCAGGTACTGGGGAATTGAACTCTGGCCCTCATGCTTTGTGAGCGAGTATCTTTAACCCCTGAACCATTATCTCCAGCCCTATTGTGGGCATTTTAAATATAAAATGGAATATGGTGTAAGGGGAAGGCTTAAATTCCTATTTCTTCCCCAAGTAATCAGGTAGTTTTCTTAACCCTTGGGTACTTTACCCTTTCCTGTGATATATGATGTTGCATTCTGTCTTTAGGTGCCTTGCTGCCCTCCAAAAGAGAAGAGAACTTGGAGCAGCTGGCATAGAAATTCAGAAGAAAAAGAGGAGTTGACTAGACAGTGGAAATTCTGTTTAAAAGGAAGACTGCTCTCGGTTTTTGTGATACTCCTGGGAAAACTACCAGACCCTCAATGCAGATTCCAGGAAATTAGGGCAACAGGATCTCAACGCTGAGCTAAGATCGTGAGTTACCTTTCTGGTTTTGGAAATGGCACTTCTGTGAAATATAAGTTTTTATGATTTAGAACAATGTGGTCTGGGGCTCAGGTGAATGGTCAATAGACTCTGGAGTAGAGCAAGGAAACAGCTTTCCCTGGACCCCATTCTGGGATTGGAGCAGGGATCCTCTCTCTCTCTCTCTCCCATGAGTCTCTCTCCCTAGGCTCAGAGAAGGATACTACAGCCCCTGAGGCCTGATGAGCTTATCTGAGGTTATGGTGGCAATCAAAGGTCAAGAGTTAAAGCCCAGGAACCCTGCCTCTCCAAGTAGCAGGAACTTAGCCAACAGGTATATGTCACTTAAGAGGTGTGTTCTTTTAAAGACAGACTGAAACCTGTCTTTAAGATAGTAGGCAGCTGCAGATTGCTGGGATGAACCTTCAAACACAGATTTTTTGGGAGGAACAGGATTTATTTCAGGCTAACAGATCTATGGGAAGTTCCTTCAATGGTGAAAGAAACTCCCATTTGTAAAGCCAAGCAGGGAGAAACCACCAGCAGCCAGCCAAACCTAGCAAGCAGCAAGCATGAAACCAGCAGCAGGAAGGACCCCCCCCCAAGAGCTCACACTTTGGGGCTAAATTCAGATCAACCCCTAGTGACACCTCCTCTAGGCAGTCTGCTGGACATTCAAGTGACAAGATTAATAAAACAGCCGAGTCTTTGGGGACATAACATTCACATTCAAACCACCACACTGAGTGGAGGCGGGGGCTGACAGGCTCAGCCTCTTGGGCCTGTCTTCACACCAGTGCGCACACACAGATCCCACCACTGGTGACCAAGGGAAGGAAGCCTCCAGAGCTCATGTGTGTTAGTTAAAAAGCCCCTCTACAAATTGTGAAGTTTAAAAATGAGCCCAGGGGCTGGAAAAGCACAAAGGTCCGGGTTCAGTTCCTCAATACCCATATAGAGCTGGATGCACAAAGTGGCACATGCATCTGGAGTTGTTTGCAGTGGCAGCAAGATCTGGTGCACCCATGCTCACCCCATTTCTCTTTTAAGTAAAATAATTAAAAAAATAAACCCCAACAAAAAACTACTCTCCCTTCTCCCATATCTGGAGGACAGTACCCCCACCCACCTTGTATTCTCTTGTGACTTTCCTAACTTTCCAATCCTGATGAGCATGGCCTCACTCTGGATTCTAGGTCTCTGGCTTCTCTTTGTTCCTAGCCATAGATGAAATGTGTCCATCCTATCCCCGACCCATCCTTGATGCCGTTCTCTTTTGTCCTTTCTTTTTCATGAACAGTTTTTAAAGTTTCTTGCTCAACTTTTTTGGCCACTAGCCCAGGTCAGGCTCTGCTTACAATCCCTGCTGGTTGCCGAGAGCAGCTGCACTGAGGGCTCTCATCAGTTGAGGTATCTTGGTGTCATTGCTCCCCAGTGCAGGGCTCTCATCGGGAAGAAAGTCAGCGGAGAGGGGCTCACCCAATCCTGCTGCACCTTGAGAAGCCGCAAGGTCCCACACCTCAGCTTTCCTCTGGGTCAATCATTAGAAACAACTTGACTTCATATACATTCTTAAATTCCTTTGGTGTGACTCTACCCATGATGTAAGACAATGAAAACCTTTTGCATTTAAAAATACACCAAGACTCCTTCACAGTTTTATATATGTAACACAATATCTCCTTTTCCTGTTCATAAATTTATTCATTGAAATTTCTCACTACCTGTAATGTTGGGACAGACTGTGTTTTATGACTTCAATCTAGGGTTCTGAAAGCAAGGGTAAGGTATGGCTCTGGAAACCTATGCTCTTCCTTTGGAGGTGGAGGCACAAGCTGCTTTGAGGCATTGCAAAGTGCTTCATGTGGGGAGGACACATTGTTTCCAAAGAGGAGGGGGCCTAGCTCACCCTGTGTAACCTGGTGAGGCCCTTTGCAAATTTACTTTTGTATAACTGACCAATTGATTAAGGTCTATTCAGAAAACAGAATGCAATATCCTTAATGCACGCATTTATATTTTAATAGCCAAATTTGACTGAAAACAAATTAAGAAAGCAATATGTCTAGATCAGGCAGAAAAAGATTGTTTTACCATCACCTCTTTGCTTACTTATCTTGACCTGTCCTCATCGTCTGTTGGGAAGACACAGAGTCACAGTCAGTCAGTCATTGCCCTGTGGCTCAGGAGCTGCTCAGAGAGAGCTGCTCTATAACAGATGCTTGCGTTCTAATGCCTGCTTGGTGGGCACAGGAGCCCCCCTCAGTGAGAGCACAGACCCGATGAGGAGCAGGAAAGAAATGGGGAAAGGAGACCTTGGCATTCTGCCAGGGACCATGGAAGACAAGCAGGAATGCTCTTCCAGTGGCACTAAGTGTCCTGTCCCCTAGTCATTCAATTTTCACAGTACCTTCATCTGAGGGATGGACCCTCTTCAGCCCGAGTCCCATCCTTATGGCTTGCCCTGTGGATGTATTCACAATAAAATTATGTCAGTTTAATGGCAGAAAAATGTTGTAACACTAATAATATTCAGAGTTCCAGTATTTATTCACATTCCTTGTTTCCCAGCACCATCATCTGATTCAGACTGGAGCTCTGGGAGATCACAGAGTCCAGTGCACACTTGACATCCACATGACATGGACTGTGTCGGTCAGCTCCACGTGGGTGTGGATGACGGCACATAGAAGGACTGGTGTGGATGTGGAGCCACAAGAACACAGGGCGACTCACACAGTGACTCTGATGTGTTCTCAGCATATCATAACAGGACAGTAGAAACTTCATGAGGACAGTTCATAAGAATTAAGACTCTAAAAAATGAAATTCAGAGAACACACTGAGAAGCACTAATCAGGCTGAGCTCTGTTTCCTCACATCTTTGGTTCTCCCAGAGATTTGGGGTGTTGGGAACCACAATGCAGAGAGAAATGTTATAGATCACAAGAGTCTGTTATGTAATGCTCTCACACAACACTTTACGCTATGTAGTTGTGACAAAAAAGTATTTTTTGCACTTTTGCCAATTCGGGTTCTGGATACAACAACCTTCTCTGGTTCACCTCCACTGAAGGTTCCTAAGCCACAAGGCTACATGGCAGAAATGCTTTACAAGAACCTGCTCTAAGGAGATGAATTCCTTCCAGGGAGTCCATGATCCAATTTCTACACAAAGTTCAGTGCTAGAGGTCTCGCTACCACGACACCCCCACACTGGGCTGAGGAAGGCTCTGCCACATCTGATTCTCTCTTGAGTCAGGGGTTGTGGTTGAAATGCCATTTCCTCCTCTCTAAGGAAACCCAATAAATATATCAAAGTTGAGATGCCCCTTCCTAAACTTGTCATAAGTCTTTGACAAATAAAGACCCACATCAAAGGAGTGAGTTTGTGACATGTCTAGTGCTGAGGTCATGTGGCTTATTCTGTAGAAGGCACAAACCCAGTCCCATTTCAGGGAGACTGTGTCCTCCCTGCAGGGTGTGGAGACCATCAGGGCTGCAGAGTGGGCAGCATCGAGGGAGGGAGGCATTTTGCTCCAGGTACTGGCTGTGTTGGGTACTGCCGGGAGGCATCACGGGAAGTGGTTTGGGGAATTGCAAGACCAGGCTCTCTCTCCTTTTGGGATGGGCAACAAGGGCAACCATTGGCTCTAGCAAGAATGCTGTTACCTACCAGACCCATTCTCCATAGTCCTGAAGGTCACGATGCTTGCACTGTCCCCACTGTACTCAGTGTCGGGATCTATGTCACCAAGCTAGAGACACTCCCAACACTGTGCTTACATTTTGAATGTTCAACAAGATGCACTTATTGGCTTGACCAAGAAAGGTGTGTTACCTACCTTCGATGGTGTCCCTGTCATTTTGACCCCAGGATCTTCTCCAGAACTGCCTCTACCAACTGCCTGGCAAGGCAGTCCAACTCTTCCTCTGATGCTGGACCCCTGCTGAGCCAGGATGAGTGTGTGTGGAGGGGCCTTTTCCCAGGTGGGCTCTGTCCGCCTTCCTGACTTCCACAAGGCAAGGACTCTCTGGATTTTCCTTTTCTTAATCATTAAAGCCTCTGTAAACCTTGAAAAATGACAGGACTTCCAACCTAGTGAGGAATACTAGTTCCCCATGAAAAGCCCCATACTGTGTGCTGTGCCCCTCATGCTGATACTTTTACTCTCTTGAATCAGGGATAAGTTGCGTGATTTCCCTTTCCTCCAATTTCTAAGTAAACCCTCAGAAATCTGTCGTGCATATTACTTTTTACTCAGGTATAACAACCACTGAAATACACAGAAACCCAGAAATTGACCTTTCTAGTTTTTAGAGGAAGGAAAGTCCACTTTACCTTAGATTTTGTGTCTTTTTGGAGTGCAGTAGCACTCACCGCAGGCAGATTCCTGGGTGCTACCTCCAGTACCCATGGTAGTGTTTGTGGTATCTGCAGGATTGGCTTGTTCTAGGCATACACTGTGAAGCTAGAACCCTTTCTTCTCCTGAGATCCCTTGATCGGATAATGCATGGGAATTGTAATTTAAGAGCATCAATGGGGGTCCAAATGCTTGGGTAACAATATGTGTCTTTCAGTCCTGAGCTTGGTTGTGTAAACTTTGTGGTTTTTTATATTCCCATTTACCCATTTTGGCCCCTTCAGGATCTCCTCAGACACAGAACTAACCTGTTATGTGATGCTCTCACAAAATGCTAAAGGCCATGATACTCATGAGAAAAAGAAGTATTTTTTTATACTTGCCAATTCAAAGGTCAAATCTGGCAACCCTATTTGTTTGGCCTGAACTGAAGGTTCTCTAAGCTATGTGGGAATGTGACAGAGAGACTTTAGAAGACCCCGCTCTTGTGAGATGAATCCCTTCTAAGGAGCTGTCTCATGACCCGATGATATACACTCAGCATCATGTGTTAGGGCTCTCATGGCCCCAGTACCCCTATGCTCAATCTAGGCACACACTGTGAAGCTAGAACCCTTTCCTCTCCTGAGATCCCTTGATAGGATGATGCACAGGGATTGTAACTTAGAGCATCAACTGGGGTCCAAATGCTTGGGTAACAATATGTGTCTTTCAGTCCTGAGCTTGGTTGTATAACCTTTGTGCTTTTTTAATATTCCCATTTACTCATTTTGGCCCCTCCAGGATCTCCTCCACAATTTTCTCCACGAGAAGGTCCAGGTGTTGCTCTGAAAGAATGTAGAGAGAGAGCTTCTTCTGGGTCACATCAGTAAAGGAGAACCAATCCTGATATGTACATGAAATACAAGTTCAGTCTGTGAATGTGACTCTGCTAATGGTTTAGGTCAGTCAGCACTTTTCACATGTAAACCTACCGCTAGAGCCTTTCGTAGTCACTCACTCATTGTGTAGTGCAGGCTGGCATGGAACTCCTAGGGATCTTCCTGGTGTGCCCGCTCTTCTAGCGCTCGCGCTCTCTCTCTCTCTCTCTCTTTCTCTGCTTAGAAATAATACAAATATAAAATTATGAAATAATATAAGCACCTGAAAGATGAAAACTTTGAAGTAGATATTTGAAAATATTAGCCAGTTTAGTTGAAGGACTGGCATTCATTGGCTAGTGTAGCATACCTCTACTGCAGGAATAGCAATTCCCCATCCTCTCGGTTGAGAAGTACTTCTCTCTAGAACTCAGAACATGCAGTCATATCACTGTGTCAGCAGCTTGTCATAGACCTGGCTGACTTCACAGTTGTCATTCCCACACCTTTGAGATGGACAAGTTTGCTCCTACAAGTTCAAGACCTCACTTAAGAATCCTTTATTACAGGCAGTGTACTTACCAAGTAGGCTAACCTGGCTGCCCATGGAAGCCCAGGAATCCTGTCTCTGCCTCCCAAGTGCTGAGAGTACAAGTGCACGCCACCACAGCAGGCATTTTTAAGTTCATGTTTGGGATGAAACTCAGGTCCTCGAGCTTGCGAGGCTTGCATTTTCTTTCCAAAGTCCCTGGAGAAAAGAAGTGAATTAGCTCCCTATGGCTGCCAAAAGCAAGTGGTAGAGAGCAGCTTCAAACAGGAGAAATGAGCTCTCTCCTGGCTTTCGAGGCATGAGTCTGAACTTACATTGACAGCAGGGTTGGCTCCCTCTCAAAGGCTCTAGAGAAGCATGTGTTCCACACCTCTTACCTCTGGTGGCTGCTGACAATCTTTGGGGTATCTCCATCTGTGCCTCCTGGGTCAGGTGGGGTTTGTCCTGAGTATCCATATCACTTCTTACAAGGAACCAGTCACTGGTCATAGGGTTAGCCATGTTCCAATCAGTCCTCATCTTGATGGTATCTGTTAAACTCTATGGTATTTGTAACTAAGTTCACACTCACAGGGGTCAGGAGTTAGGATCTCACTACATCATTCTAGAGAATATGGAAAGAGGTTTCTTTGGTGTGGGGCATGTGTGTATAGTGTGCGTGCAGATGCAGGGACGCCCTGTGCACATACCAGGCCAGGCCAGGCCAGGCCAGAGGAAGATCATCAGGTGTCTTCCTCGATTGCCTTTCGCTTTGTTTCCTTGATTGTGAGGTTCTTTCTGAACCCACCAGTGTGGGTTCCTGCCAGAGCCTGGATGATTGTCCTGTGCCTTCCTTCAAGGAACTGGGGTTTCAGGTGTGTGAGCATGCCCATATTTTTAAAAATGAGGACTGGGGATCAAACTCATGTACTGATCAGCCACTGAGCCATTCCCCAGTCCCCATATCTCTTCATCTGATAACATAGGATATTGAGGACCCAAGGAAGGCGACAGAACCTACTTCTGTTGTCCTAAATGGAGGGACACACCCTGAATTTATAGAAGATTAATCTCTGGGACTTTCCTATCCAGAATTGGGCAAACTGCTTCTAGGATCAGAGCCTGATAGCTTTGAGAGCTAACTCCTGGTCCGTCCATCCCAGGAGTGGGCTTGCTGCCTCTAGCAGCCTGAGGATAAGGGAAACAAGAGAAATTTAGTTGAAGGGATTAGAAAACCTGCGGCAACTGTTGTCACTGCTGCTCTGATATTACTGTGGCTTCTTCTCTTGCACACTCATTAGTAACTTGTCTCTTTTAAAAATATTTTTATTCATTTATTTGCAAGGGTGCACAGAGAGAGAGAGAGAGAGAGAGAGAGAGAGAGAGAGAGAGAGAGAGAGAGAGAGAGAATGAATGGGTGTAACTTAACTGATGATATAAGCCAACACTTTTTACATATACTATTATACCTAGACTCCCTTCATATATGGAATACAATACAATATGCATCTACTATTTATAGGTTTACCTATTCATATACAATACCTTTAGTTTTTCTTTCCTAACAGAGAATTCCAAACTGTGGAGGCATTCACAATATGTCAGCTTATGTTCAGGAAAAAACATTGTAGCACTAATAATATTCAGAGTTCCAGCATTTATTCACATTCCTTGTTTCCCAGCACCATCATCTGATTCAGACTGGAGCTCTGGGAGATCACAGAGTCCAGCGCACATGACATGGACTGTGTAGGTCAGCTCCACATGGGTGTGGATGATGGCACAAAGAAGGACTGGTGTGGATGTGGAGCCACAAGAACACAGGGCGACTCACACAGTGACACTGATGTGTTCTCAGCACTTCACAACAGGACAGTAGAAACTTCATGAACACAGCCTATGAGCATTCAGAGTCTAAAATAAATAACTGTATAGGCTGTACTTCTAAAGTCCTCTGTGCTGTTAGTGAAATGCCAGAGAAATAACTAGATCAGAGTGGTTGAATCCACCGCTGTGTGTGGATGCTCCCATGGTGGTGAAGGGTTGTCTGTGTCATTCTTTAGCACTGTGAGACGTTGTACAGCTCATGGGAATACATGGAATGACATCAGTGAGAGGAGGCACTTGAGCACAGTGCCCCACTCACCTGCAAAGATGTTTTGCATCTGATGTTTGATGGCCACTCAGGTCTTCACAGCATAACACAGCTTAACCCAGTGTCTGGACTGGTGTCTCCTCAGGAGTGATGAACAGTGCACTCACCACTGCAGACAGTGGGAATAGGGCCCAGGGAGGACCAGACCCTGCACACACTGATGTCCTGTTGTGCTCCCTGGAGGACCAAGTGCAACATTTGAGGTGGGTGTACTCCTTCCCTCTTACCTGGCCCAAAGTTTAGGACAACCTCTTTTATGTGTCCTGTGTCCTCAACCCCCCTGGGGCTGAGACTTCCCACCAGACTCCAAGGCACTGAGCTCTTTTCTTTGCCTTCGGTTCTCTTTCTTGAAAGTGTGATTGATGGGATGCAGGTGAAGAGAACTAAGCCTATCCCAGAGGTGGGCAGCTGTGCCCCCAAGTGAGTCCTGCACCTTTCTGTCCTGCCAAAAGGTGTGCAGGGGGTGGAAGTGTCTCACTTATTCCTAGATTGTCACACCAAAGTGTCAGAGGGAGAAATAAGAGTGCAGTCTCAGTGCCAGCCTGTGGAGTAGAGTCTGACCCGAAAGGTGGGCACCACAGAAGGCTGGAGAGCACCTCACTCCCCCTGGGCCTGGGTTGTGCCTAGAGGCGGGAGTGGAACCCACTGAGCCCATCAGGGGCCAGAGATGCAAGGCCTCCCCATGGAAGCACCCCAGGGTCAGAAAGCAGAATGGCCCATGGAAAACACCTGGAGTTATGCAAGACAGGATGGGATCCTGCTCCATCCATGGTGCCTTTCCCAACACTGCCCTTTTGAGGAAGCAGCTGATACAGTAATGGCATCTGTTCCTGCTGTGCTGACCTTGCTAACATTCTGCTCTAGTATCTGCTTAGCTGCTGACTCCTGAGACCAGCTGATGTCTGCTTGCAGCGCTGGCTGTGGGCCTTCAGCATTCTGCAAACCCTCACTGGAAAAGGGGTTCATGATAAGCGTTTACACAGTTTGCTAACATTACGGTGCTGACCTGTAGGTGGCTTGCATGTTAAGAAAGGTTTCTGAGGAGACAGTAAAGACAACAGCTCAGCAGTTTAAAAGAAAGGCATCCTACATGAACAGAAAATGGCACTCCCAGAAGCCATCGGGCTCCCTCCCTAGAAGTTGCTCCCTCCCTACAACTCCACCAGGTGCCTGTGAGACCCCAAAATGAAAAGGCTATTGCCACTGTGTTGTTTGCATTCCAGAACTAAATGGTAAGACCCTGTTGCTGAAGACATGACATGCTTTGGTGGGAAGATGTGGAGAAGTTAGGCTCAGACTGAGCTGGAAGCACCCTTGCTGCTGGCTGGCTTCCAGGGTGCTAGAAGGTGCTGTGTGGGTTGCTGGGAAAGAATGACAGTCAAGCAACAGTCCTGCTGAGTTGTGGAGCCCGAGTGCTGCATCGCTCACATGTCAGGCAGGTTGTGCCTGCGTGAGCGGTAGTGGTGAGACTGTTGTGAGTACAGCCAAGAACTTTTTGATTGGGATCAAGGTCCACTCCACACGAGGGGCTTCATGTCTGCTACTGGAAACCTGGTCAGGCGCCTGTGGCAGAGAAGATCCCAGGCCCTAGGGGGGAAGCTGCTATTTTGTTTGGTGCATGTGGTGGTCTTGCCACACTGTTTGCTGACCCTCTGTGCTTGTGCCCATAGGTGACCACTGCTCTTCCCGGTGCTGTCAGCCTGGCTGCTGCAGGAGAACCTGCAGCGGGTGCTGATTGCTGTTGCAGAAGCTCCTCACCACTTCAGTGCTGAGAACACGTGAGCGTGCTGTGACCTAGTGGCCGGATGCTCTCTCATAACTGACATCTACCTCACCCTTCTATGGCTCAGGGAACATCGCGGAAGAGGGGGCGGAAAGAATGTAAGAGCCACAGCAAGGGTGGAGTGTTTGATAGCAGATTTCCTCCAAAGTGAGGCTTGGGGGATTCAGGAAGCCATGTTTCATGTCTCAGCTAGAAACAAACCTCCCTTCCTGGGAGCGCTGTGCACAAGAAAATTCCAGAGACTCAGGACATCAAGTCTGGGAAAGGGTTGCAAGACCCTGTCCTCAGGCTCTAGGAAGGGAAACAAGTGCTCTGAGAGAGGAGAGGCTCCCCTGGAGCTGCCTGCAGGGGGAAGTGGTGAGGAGGGCTGGAGACTAACTGCAGGTGCTCCAGAGCTGCAGCCTCAGGAGTCCTCGCCTCTGTGAGGTGGGTTTTCCCATGATGCAGCTGCCTTGGAGGTGAAGCAGCTATGGAGAGGTTGTCATCCGGGACTCCTGGTGCGGCTGCGTTTGGGTTTAAGTCATCTGCTGCTCCTGTAAGCAGCCCCTCACCCTGCTCATTAAGTAACCCCAGTAAACTCATTGATTCACCAAATTGGTTTTGCTGAAATGGTCTTTTAATCTGTCATTTGTGCCCTTTCTGGGGAGAAGATGTGTGTTTGCATCACTGCAGGAGAAGTTTTTTCTGAGAAAGGTAGGGCTCCCCTGTCCCTCACCTCAGTTACGGGGTGCACACAGCATTAAGGCTGGGGTCCTGAGCAGGAGCACTGACTGCAAAGCCCCCAAACAGGCCAGGAGCCAGCCTAGGGGGCACTGTGCTGGCTGCCCGTCTGCTTCTGTTTGATCACTGGGGAAGGATCTGTTTATATATCCCAAAAGGATCTCCTTGACAGGTGCAAAGATGTCAGGGGTTAAACAAAGAGATGAACCATGAATGGCTACTTAAGGGGCTAAGATAACCCAAGATCATTTGGCTTTGGACTTGCAACTCTCCAGAGTCCCAACCTACAAATGTGCACATGCACACACACAGTTTCATAGACTGAAACAGAGTAGTTTTTTTCCCCTCGCTGGGGTCTTCTGTTACTTGATGCTTGAGGAGTAAACTAAGGGTTGGAAGAACTTGAACTGCCCACTGTCACACAATGGTAAGAGTAGACCTCAGTGCTGAACTTGGACTGGGATTTGTGTGAGTCTTTTCTCTTAATCACCATATGACATCCTTTCTCTAGAGACAGAATGACCTGTGTGCGAGGGGACGACTGAG
>PVHP010045153.1:0-13782 GCA_004024765.1 Zapus hudsonius | reverse complement strand
TTGTGGTAAGGCATGGATATAAATGTAAATATTTTAAAAATACCTCTATTTCCCACACACAAGCTCAAGGAAGTTATTAACAATTCATCATATTAACATTTGCATAGCTTTTAGAATTTTCAAGACACTTCTACATCTATTATTTCCCTTTGCAAATGCAACGAAGATAGCGTTCTATAAAACCAAATGCAAAAGGTGTATAGGTGGGAGGCAAGGTTAAATATTAGAAGTAGATGGATTTACTTAAGTCAAAATATTTAATTCATTTATTTGAAATGAAACAGCTTGGTTATATACCTCCGACTGTCTGCCTTCCTGAGAAGGATAAGAATAATCTCCACGTGTTTGCATCAGTGGTTCACAGAAATGGAAATAACAACACAGGCTCTATTAGAAGGAAACAGAACATAACCACAGACAGAACTTTCTACATCTTCCCAAAGACAGATTCCTTACCCTGACTGGCTGTGCATGAGTTCACCTAAAGCCAGGAGTAAAGTGGTTTGGATGAATGAGCTGTTGGTTGGCTGCTCGTTCTATTCCCAATGCAACATTGCTTCTGTTGCTGGGCTTCAAAGTCTTGGGTTCTCTCTGGTTCCTTCATCTCGTCATTTGCAGAGGCGTATGCATTGGAACGCCTCTGTTCTCTTACAGTCTCCCTTTTCAAGTTCTGTAACCTCCACTGGAGGTCTCGCCCCAATATCTCCGATCCTCTGATCGGGCTCCATCCCCTGGTCCTCTCTAGACACCTCCATCAGACCGACAGTCCTAAAGTTCTGTTTGTAGGCCTTCAGTGACCTGACTACTAGCTTAGTGCAGACTCTGTGGATCACATTATGCCTTCTAACACCCTGTCTATTTGATCAGCTTCGTTTCTCTCCATATGCTTTGCTAGTAAGCAAACACACTACTTGTTCACCATTTCTGCTTCTGTGCCTATTCTGAGGAACACTACTCATCCTTCAGGGTCGACTTCAGTTTCCTCTTCCTGAATCCAATGTCACCCCTCACAGTCTGAACCAGTGTTTTGCTCACATCTTTCCCCCAGCTCTTACAGTCTTATAGTATGACATTCTTTCCTTTCTCTCTGAGGGTACAAAGTGAGCCTTTTGAGAACAAGGGCTGTGTTTTCTCACTGTTGGATCTGGCAGACCAGCACAGCGCTGTGTCCACACTGGAGATACCAAACTTTGAACTTTAAGAAAACATAAAAATTGTTATAAAAAATAAAATTGTGAAGGCTGACCAAGACATTCTTGACTCAATCTTTAAAAAGGACATAGGCCTCTAGTTCACTCAAAATATGGGTAGTCTCTTAATAAGCCACCAAAAACCAATAAATGACTCAGCCAATACATGTAATTCAAAGCTATCAGGCACGTGAGTCATGCTGGCTGCTGGGCAGCTCTCCTGCTACCTAGCCAGGGCAGGGAACACTCATCATGGACTCCACAACCACAAGAAGGAACAAGTTAACCCAACCCAACAACCTACAGTCTCATCGTTAAGCTCAGGAGGTGTCTCATATCTCTGAATGACACAGGTAGTAAAGGAAGGCTGTTAAGACCTCCAAGCCTGCAGAAAGCCAGCCAAGCTAATCTGGGCATGGGCTCCAAGCACAGTCTAGGAGGGAGGACTGAAAGTGGATGTCTACATATGCTATATGGGATGTTGTTAATACATTGTTAGTTAAAGCAGGAAAGTGCCCATTATGTATATTACATAATATGTAAAATCAAGGGCGGGTTGCCTGTTGCTTTTTTATTTTAGCAAAAATTCTTAAGATAGTTCATATTCCAATTTATGAATAACTATTTAAAATTATTCACTAAGTCTAGACTGAATTTTAAGTGTTAAGAGAGAAATGAACCTACCTCATTTGTTTTTACAATGACAAAAAACAAAGAAGAGAGGAAGAAAGAAAGAATAAAAGGAAGGGAAGGAGGGAAGGAGTGAAAAGAACTGCAGGGAGCTAGGACTCGAGGGACGAAGTCTACAGTGATCAAAAGAGAGGTGAAAGCTTTGCCGCCATGGAAGCTACGAGTGGAAAGAAGACACCAGCAAGGCAGCATTTATGATTCCCAAAAAGCAATAGAGAACATCAAAGCTAAACAGAAACCAAAAACAATCAAGCGCAAACAAGAAAATACTGAGAAAGCAGCACTGCAGCAAAGAAGCCAATACTTAAAGTTTTAAACAGCAAGACTGGAAGAAAAGACTTTTGTGATGGAGCTCCGGTGGTGCATGTGGAACTTATACAGAAAAGACTTTAAAAAAATTTTTCAAAATTTTCTATCTATAACAGGTTATGCTCTTTTATCCCTTTGCCCCTGCTCCTGTTTCCCCGGGGCCCTTCTCAGTGAGGTCATGAAGGCCTCAGCCAGTAGGGTAGCCAGGGAGCCAGACCAAGCCTCAGGGAGCTCCTACCTACTCTGTGGCTCTTACAACCCAGTACAGACTTTTGGTTTATTGTATCATTTCATTCTAATCTCACTACCGGGGGATCAGTATTGCCAGACCCATTTTAGTATTAAGTAACCAGGGCTGGGAAGATGGCTCAGCAGGTAGGACCTGAGTTCAATCAGCACTCACATAAAAGGCTAGGTGTGGCTTCTGCATGTGTGAGCTCAGGACACACCCCTAAATAAATAATTTTTAAACAAGAATTAAGTAACAACAAGTAACAAGTAGTAAAGATAGATGACATATCAAAGATCTCATCTCTGTCTGCTTAGTGACAAGGAACCCTTAAATGGAATTGGGATCAAGAGCAAAATCTTATGGGGACAAAAAACTTGGGCTCTAAGGGGAAATTCTCACTACCAGAGAACTACAGAGAGGTTATAGCCATTAGAATCTTGCCAAATTAGCAAAGTGTGTCTCATTTAACCTATAGTGATCAGTATAGATTAAATGAGATTCCATTTGTATTTTTCAGAAGGCAGTGAGAGAGCCAAGGTCAACCAAACTCCACCAAGACATGAGAAGATGGCCAACAACCCAGCAAAAGATGAACCACCTCTGGCCTATCGTGTAGGCCCTAAATGAAACCTTTGAGAGAGTGTTGTGATAAACATGAGACTTATCACCACAGCAAGTCAGATAACTCAGACACCAACGATATCCAACACACCCCAAAGCAGAAGTACAGAAACACTTAAGATCTCAACAATAAAGCTGACTTGAAACTCACCCACCATGACTCAGGGAACTGAGCATAAGAGGGTGTGGAAAGATTGTAAGAGCCATGGTGGGGGAGAATATCCAGAGACATTGCCCCCCTCAGCAACAATACACAAAGGGAGGGGGAACCTGGCTGCCTTCTATGCTATTCATAACCCCCTACTCCATGGATTGATCCAGTATTCCCACCAAAGAGGATACCCAATGGATTGGGATCAAGGAGGAGGGAAATGGGAGTACCATCATAAGATTCACTCATACAATGTATCTAATTTTGGATAATAAAGATATATTTTATAAAAAGAAATGAGATATGCATGAAAAAAACAAACAAAAAAGATCTCATCTCGTAATGGAACCAGAGACTGAAGATGGCACACTCCATTCATTCATTTATGCATTCATTTGCTCAAGAGATATTCACCAGCTTGGTACAGCAGTTACTGGGAGCAGCTGGGAATTGCTAGTGAAGAGAATAGACATAGTCCATAACCTTAGTTTTCACATAATGAGAAAGTCAGCTGATAAACTAAATCAGAGTCTAATTATAAAATTTGACCAGTGCTATCACAAACTATCCAGAGAGCATAAATAGAATTAAGCATGGCGTTACAAGTGGATGGTAAGGTTACAGAGAGCCAATTAAGAAAGACCTACAGGGTGGGAAGGACCAGCAGGGGAAGTCCAGCCATAGAAGAAGGAGAAGGGATGAGGTCAGGGGCAAGTGCACAAAGGGCCGAGACAGACAACACAGCTCGGTGCTGTGGGTGGTACAGAAAGCAGCAAGAGGCGGTCAAGCAGCTCCTGCATTGCAATGTCATACATGGTGGGGCTGCTGTAGGTTAGCAACTTGGGTCAGGTATGGCACAGAATAATTCTCTGGAGGTTGATCCAAGACCACACTACTTTCTCTGTAAGTAACAGACAAGAATAGAAGTGGAGAGAGCAGTTATGAGGTTTCTGCAGGATTCTGGTAGAGATGATGGTGGCTGTCAAGATAGAGAATTGGTTTTGAGAAGCGAGCTGAACGGTACTTTTGTGGGACAAACCAGAAGACCGAGTTTGGATGTGAGGGCAACCCTGGCACAGGGGATGATTCTAACCCTACAGATATTATATCACATGACTTCCTTCATACACTTTTATACTGAAAGTTAACTACTTATATTGGTGTCTTAAGGGACATTCAAAAACTAAATGTACTAAGATCAGTGTGTGCACAATACTGACTTGGTGCTGATTTAACACCTGCTTGAAAGAGACACACCTTAGGTGTGGTACAGAGAGGGGCTGTCACACCACACCACTTAGGTCAGCACCCCTCTTTTCAGGTCAGTTGTGAGAATTCCATAACTTCTAGTAAGTTCTGGCATGCAAGAGGAAGTCAATGAATGGTAGACTCTTTCCCTCAACCAACTCTGCTTCCTCCCTTAGCAAAGTGAGAGAGAGAGAGAGAGAGAGAGAGAGAGAGAGAGAGAGAGAGAGAGAGAGTGCACAGAGTTCCCAGCTGTGTGCCACGTTTATGATAAATAGGGCACACTAAAGGTTTGGGGATACAGGTCCTTTTAGGGGTCCCAAGAGTTTTCCATAGCTATTCTAACCTCTGTAATGCCCAGTCTCACTCCTGACTAGAAGGGTTGAAAAATAAAATATGGAACATTCAGGTAAATTTGGATTTCAGATTAAGTAAAAAAAAATATGTATGCCCCATATGATATTTGGGACAAATTTATGCTGTTTTTTCACTACTTACTTAAAATTCCAATTTCTCTTCTATTTTTAATAGCTAATCTGGCAATCCTATGACTAGGCAAGTTTCCAGTAGGAAGAAATTGCTCCATGATTCTTCCTTCAAGCCCCCTGAGATGCTAATTCTTCTCTGGATGAGAGAGATATGCTTCTCACCATCACGGTATTCCATATTCACTCCTATTTCCTTTGGGTAGTTCCTTCCTCACTTCTTACTCTAAACAGTAAGTGTAGGAATGCTCCTCATCTAAGGAGAGGCAGGCACTATGGTAGGCACAGAATTGTCTCTTGTGGGCTGTAAAGAACGCTGGCCCATATGTGTGTGCCTGTTGTGGATGGATGTGGTGGTGTCTGCACCTGCTGGGTTGACCTTTCAAAATGAAGATGACACTCACAATACATCATCAGCAACACATTTTGCGAGGTCTAGTCATGAATTAAATTCCCATCCTCATTCATGAAAGCTACTTAGACTCCATAGTAGTAGAACCAACTATTGAATAAACTGGAAATGCTTTGCATTCACTCAAGAGCCACTGTCTATGAAAAATGAAGAGCTGAAAATCCTTCATTTCAAGTTGTAACATGTGAAAAGAAGCTGAAAGCACAGCCATGGTTTTATCTGTCTGAGAATTCCTTTTGCATATACTTAAGTGCTTCAATTTCCATTTTAGGATGGAGTGAAACATCAAAAGAAACATAAATCTAGTTAATCACACAAGAGGCCCAGAGCAGTATTACTAACCGACCTTGTTCCCGAGCAAGATGAGCAGCTTCCTTGCTCCAGAATGAAAACACATTGAGGAAGTTCCCTGGTCAAAACTGCCAGTGCAACTAAACAAAGTCTTTAATATTATTCACTCTGGCCTAAGTGCACTTTCTCATTGTGGTCTGGAAACAAACCATTCATAGATGGGTGCTGGTTTGAAGGACCACACTTTCAGTAACAATGCAGAAGACCCCAGAACTTCATAGAACATAACTTTAATACAATGGCCAAAATGGAGAGACTTTCTCCTTCTGGCCATTTTGCTGACCAAGGGTCCTCTTATTTCATTGAAATCAAAGCACAAAATATTTGCTCCTGTCAGTCTAACTAGATCTAAGTATCTACCAACTTTAGAAAGAAGAGGAGGAATGCTTACTCTTCTTGACGTAAGTCATTGACGCTGCGGTCCAGTGAGATCATGTCACTTGCCACCATGTTAAATCCAAACTCTTTAATGCTGGCTTGAACTGCTTGTTTGTATTCTGGTCCCAAAACCAATGGCTTGGCTTTCTCTCCAGGGCCACCGACCACTCCGTGAGGCTCGGGTTCTTTGGGTTCAAAGTTACCGAGGATCCCTGGGCGTAGCACAGGATCACGGTAGGTGAATGTCTGAGGCTTAAACGTGAGATACTGCCTCTGCATTATGTCTTTCTGGGAATCTCCTCCAGCATGGCGCTCCTGTTCGTTTTTGGCCTTGTTTTTTCTTCTAATAGATTCTAAGTCCACTTCTACTCCTTCAACATGAGGCCAGGGCACCACAGGCTTGAATCTGTCATCCCCAGGAGCTAATCCATCGCCTCCTTGGTGAGGCATAGGGTTATTGACATCTCTGTCTTCCTATACAAAAGGGAGGGGGATACACAATGAGTACAAGAAGGCAAACCACCAAAGAAGCATTCATGACAGTTTCATGTTCAAAAAGAGGCTACAGCAACATCCAACAGTTTACAATGTGAGGTGAAAGCAGACTACCATTCATCAGGACTTCATGCTGGAAGACACATCTTTCAGGTTGGAAAGGAAGTACCAAGAAATAAGTTATTTCCTCAGTTTATTACTTCAAAATAAATGGATACCTTTTTACGTACTTTCTATAAACTTAGTTCTCTCTCAAAAACCTCTTGGTGTTCTATGTTGTTAGGGATTACACAATGAGTTTCTATGATTTGTGATTGAGCTGGGCTTAGAAATAAAAGACAAACAGTGTGTGTGTGTGTGTGTGTGTGTGTGTGTGTGTATGCACCACAGCACAAATATGCAGGTTAACCTTCAGATTACCCTGCCCCACCACTCACCGGCATAGGAATCACAGACGCATGTGTCACTTTGTGCCCAGCTTTCTGTGGCTGCTGGGGAATTGAAGCCAGTCCAGCAGGCTTTAGAAGCAAACACCTTTAACCACGGAGCATTTCCCCAGGCCTAGATATGTGATTGAGACACGCTTTACTGGTCTTGTGGTCTTCTGTTATGATCTTGTGTTAGCATTACAGCCATAGGGTGGGTGTGGTATTCAGATGGATGTCACCAGTTAGTCAGCTGGCTTCTTGCCCCAAATTGTAGAGGAACAAGGTCGGGGTTATATACTCAATAGTTCCGGTTCAGGATTTTCTATTAGAGTTTCAATGAATCCAGAACTACAAAAACAGACCGAGGAATGTGTTGGTAGAGACCTTGAAAGCTTGCCTACCATGCACTAAGCCCTGGTGTGATCCCTGCACCCCAGAGATGGGTCCTGGTGGGGATGGGAAGGTGGCTCAGTGGATCAAGTGCTTGCTGCACAGTTCTGAGTACTTGAGTTCAGATTCTCAGAGCCCACATAAAAGCCAGAAGCTATGGTGGGCTTCTGCAGTCCCAGTGTGCCTATAGTGAGAAAGGAGAAGATAGGAGAATTTCCCCAAAAACCTGTGAATGGAAGCAATGAGCAAGAGACCCCACCTCAAATGAAGGGAGAAGCATGGCCCAGCCCTGAAGCTGTCCTCTGACCTCCACACGTGTGCTATGGCATCACCCCCCACACACTTACAATCCACCAAAGAAATAAATGAAGAATAAAGAATAAAGACTTGGGCATGGTGACACGTATCTGTACTCCTAGCACTTGTGAGGTAGCAGCAGGAAGATCAAAAGTCCAAGGTCATCTTCCTGGACTACATAGCGAGTTCAAGGCCAAGTCTGGGTTAATGAGACCCTGTCTTATAAACAAAAACAAACAAACAAAAACCAGGGTTAGGTTGATTGTTCAATGGTTAAAGGTGCTTTCTTGCAATGCCTGCCTGCTGGGGATCTATTCCCCAGTACCCACATAAAGCCAGGTGTATAAAGTGGTACATGCATCTGGAGTTCATTTGCAGTGGCAAGAGGCCCTGATAATCCACTCTCCTCTCTCTCCTTGCAAATCAATAAATTATTTGAAAAAAACACAACAGTTCCACAAAAACATAAAACAAAACTCTATTAACTAGAACCCAGTCAGCTTGGGCTCTTGACCCATACCCCAAATCTATAGATAGCACCCCTGTTCTCAGGGGAGTGCAGTTTGTAAACGCGGATGCTGCTTCAGGAGGTTGTGTCTCTCTGCAGCTAGGAGATGCTGCAGAGATCTTGCCTGCACCTGCCTCTCGGGCTCGGTGTGCAACTTTGTGCAAAGCCAGCACCATTCCTCTCGCCAAACAGTGTCTCAACATGAGTGTCATGTGCGAGTCCCGTCAGTCTCAGACATGGTGATTTAACTGGTCTGGGCTTTTTGATTTTTAAAAGCAGCCCAGATGGTAATATGCACCTCAGCCTGAGAACCAAAGCTTGGAGAGAGAGCTGTGGCTATAATTAGACACAGGAGGTCCTGAGAACACAGCTGGGTGAGAGGCAAGCTGGCCTGAAGCCCTGCAAAGCAGGCCACCAGTCTGCCACTTCCCTCCATGCTGAGACCACACCATTCCTTAGCAGGTTAATGACAGAAATGGCACCATCTGACCGACTGTTTTTTTTTTCCCCTGTTAGAACTACCTTAAAAGGTAGTTAAAAACTTTGTTTTAAAGCGTAGAGAAGTAAAGCATGATGTTGATCTGCTTATAGTGAGAGAGAAAATTTTCTGCAGAAAGTTATTTTGGATGTGAATTTAGTAGCTAAAGATTGATTTTAGAGACTTTAAAATGAATTTTTTAAAAAGTATCCATTTATTTAGCTAATATCACATGATACAAAAACTGAAGAAAAAAAAATCCAGAAGGCCATGCTGTGAAAGCAAGCTTTTCTGCCTTGTTTTGTGGGGAGGCGATCACTTCGGGCAAACTTCTCTAGGACGTTCCATGCAAATACAAATGTGTGTGCTATGATACAAGACATTTGAACACAGGACATAGACTCTGGTGAACGCATTAAAAAGAACCAAAAATATGCTACGATGGTGTCAAAGAGAAATCCAAAGAATAGACAAGTATATAAACATAAAGAATACTGATTTATAGACATTAAATTCTTTAGTATCCACGGGGCAATAATCAGTTATATCCTATCAAATACAATTTCTGTTTCAATGGACACACGTGTGCTGTATTATGAACAGTTTTCTATTAAGTTGCATGATTATAAAATGGCCCCAAAATAACAAAAGTATGCGAAGGCTAGAAATCTTTACTATATCAGCTCTCTTTTGGGGCCATTTTAACATTTTTACAGAATTTCTTCACATAACATAATACTAAATGAAAGATCCAATGCAACCTGATTATATAAACGTGCTGTCTTTCCTCAGGGAGTCAAGGCATCTATATCAGGCTTCTGTGCTCACAGGGAGGAGCTTAGCTTGAATCTATCCTGGGAGCCCCATGGAGGGTCACAGGCAAGTAACCAGATAAGGGTAATGGAGTTCACGACACAGGATGCCAGAGAGAGGAACAATTTGTGGGAGGCAAGCACAAGGCAGGAGGGGGGGGATGAATGAGAACAAAGCAGGAAGATGCATACGATGAAAATGCCACAACAAAACCTGCTAGCTACCTCATAGGCTAACTTAAAAAAATAGTTGAATAACTAAAATGTTCTCTTGCCAGGAAGTTTATGGTCACAAAAGATTAATTCCCTTGGGATTTAACTAATCCCCACCCAAAGTGTGCCCTGAGCATGGTTCTGTACCAGAGACACAGCACTGCAGCTAAAGGTGAGCCTGGGGGTGGAAAGGGTCAGTTTCTCCCATCTGTCTCCTGGCTCTTCCCACAACCAAAGCTGGTGATATTCCACCAAGTATGAAGATAGTCCTTTGCTTCAGTGACCTGGTAAAAACTGGGCCAGGGAAATGGCATTGAATATGGAAGAGTAGTTTGAAAGGGTCATCAGAGGTCACCGTGCAGAGCCATAGTTACCACCGAATTACCTGATCTTCAAAAGGAGGAAAACAGGAATATTGGAAATCAAGCTACCTAAATGGAGAAATGCATGCTACGGCTTAGGTTGCCCTATAATTTAAATAACTCTCAAGTTCACCACTTAACCAAGGAATGTTTCAACAGGTGTAGACTTCACGGCTATCTTCCACCTTTCATGAGATCAACGGTTCTTTGTCCAACCCTGAACTGTTGGTGATTTTTTAGGGTTCTACAAGGAGTCTAAATCTTTACTCTGGGTGTCCTCATTCTCTTACAAGCTCAGTGCCAGTCTTATACTGATGACCCCTACGTCCACTTCAGCATCCCAGGTCACACTTCTGGGTCTCCACTGCCCGCAATCCTAGCCCTTGGGAGGCAGAGGCAGGAGGATCAGAGTCCAAGGCCAGCCTCAGCTACATAGTGAGTTTGACCCGAGGAGAACCTGTCTCACAAAAATCAAACAACTGTAGCACAGGCCTTATAGCCAAATGTTTTCTGAACATTTCAATTTCTCTCTAGTAACCACAAACTGAACTTATTATTCACCTCACACAACAGAACCGTTTGTTACTATCTGTGCTACCTCAGAACCGTGTGTTATTATCTGTGCCACCATCTACTGGGTTGATGAATTCATAAAACCACATTTCATCCTCAACTTCCTGTTTTGTTTTTAATCACTCCTAGTGACATTTAATCAATCCTGTTTTCCTGTCAAGTCTGTCTGGGTAGTTCCCGAGTGACTGCTTCCATGACCCTCAGTGCCATTTTCTTACTTTTTGCCATTCCTACACTGAAACAGGACTTGTGTAATAACAGCACAGTGAGGACTGTAAAGACTACATTCGAATGCTTCACATACTGAGCTTACTGAATGAGTCGGGTACCACCGTGATCATACAGACGGAAAGTGTGACTTGAGATCAGAATCAACCAGGGCATGGTAGAGTTAAAACTCAAGTCCAGAAGGGGTGCCTGAAGCCTCTGCTCTTAGATAGCTTCATATCTCTCATCTCAGCGTACACACCCACCGCCTCGCCTCATCATTTTCTCTTACACAACAGTCAAAGGGGCTTTCCCAGAATGCAAACACGAGCAGGTTAACTTTCCCTACTTTTAGCATTTCACCAGTGGTTCTGGATCTCAGGAGTGTTTAAGACTCTAACAGAGTTGACACGACTTTCTACACTCCAGGCTAGATTTATGTCTTGAGTCCATCATTACCCAAGTGGGCAGAGGTCACATTGCTTTTTTTTTTCTGAAAAGGATCAAGTAGTATTTTTACTTTGCAAAGCACATAGTCAGTATTGCAATGATTCAAGTCTGCCACAATGATGGGAGAGCAGTTACAGACAATACGTCCATGAGTAGGGATGTCTGTGCTCAATAAAGCTTTACATCCAGAGACAAGTGGCAGGCTGGATGTGGTACCTTAACCCCTGCCCTGGACTGTAAATCCTGTGAAAGGCAAAGGCCATGCCCATTACATTCCTGGCATGAAATTCCTCAATTAATATTTACTGAATAAATGAATCCTAAAATTCTGCTTTGGTAGTAAGAGAGACAGAAAAAAATGAAAAGATACGGAATGGAGAATATGAAATGGGATCAGATCATCAAATAGACTTACTGGAAATACCTTATGCATTCATCAGGGAAATAACTATATTATCTGTTCAATACTGTAACCTAAATAATGGTATATAACAGCATAAGAAAAATTAAATCTGCTTGCCTCTCAAAGCCCATATGTCACTAACTCTGAAGGCAGTACTAATACTAGAATTGTCCAACCCTGAATGAATTAATAATCACACCAGGCTTAGGAAGATGCTGGGGAGGTGGAGACAGGAGGATCCCCGGGGCTAGCCCAAGAGTGAGCTCTAGGTTCAGATAAAGACCCTGCCTTACATGCATGGGCACCTGTACACACAATCATGACATCTTTTCTTGTATGTATGCGTAGTGGGTATGGTGTGGCATGTGGTGTACACACACAGTGTGCACATGTGTGTACAGATATGGTGCCCCATGTGCAGGGGAGGCCAGAGAAGAATGCTGGGTATTCCTCTCCATTGTTCACCCACTTGTTTCTTTGAGATGGGGGTCTCCTCCCTTGTTCCAGAGCTTGTCATTTTCACAAGCCTCAGAAATCTTCTGGTGTCTGCTCTCTACAGGACTGGGGTTACAGATGTGTATAGCTACACCCAACTGATTCTGTGGGTTCTGGGGAACCACACTCAGCAGTCTCAGGCCCCAGCAGGCCTTCTTGCTTGTGTAGGAAATGCTTTTAACTGCTGAGCCATCTCTCCAGCCCTAATTACGGCATCTTAATGCTATATGATTCAGGATGGTTATAAAGTAGTGTAATACTTAACTCCCTTGAGAAGAAAAGCTCCGCTCCTCCTGAAAGAATCAGTAGAAGCCTTTGTGACTCACTGGTCCTATGATGCTTTCAAAAGTAACAGACCCAATCAATGGATCACTGCTGACTAGGAATGGAAAGAAATTCTGTAGCTGATTTTCCAAGATGGTTATGTTCATAATGGTGGGAATGAACTGAAAAATATACTCACTTATCACCAGATGCTAAACTGAAATAGAAGCATGGTCAGACTCATCACTCTCCACCTGACAACTTGCAAAGTCCCCTACCCTGTAACCTCCAACTCTACTTACGTGGGCCCTTTCTCCAAGATGGTTATGTTTTGGTAGAAATTATATGAATATGAAAGATTATAAAAACGGCTCTTAAGCAAATGGGAGTTCCATAGACTACATTTGATATCACAGGTCATAAGGATGTGCTTATCATTTGGTGATCTGTCTTCATGGGCCATAGAATTTAAAAGACAAATTTCATTTCATGATTAAAAACTCTCTTGACCAGAAAAACACCTTTAATTGGAAAAAAAAATCACATCATCCTTTCTCTGGCTATACTCACTCACTTACAGGCGAAGGAACAGGGCTAAGAGCAGCTGAGATGTTCAGAACCAACCAGGTACAGAAGCTGGGTATGTATGTAAGTAGGGGACCCTCGGAACCTTACCAGCTTTGGCAGGATGTGGCATGCTCAGGCCTTGGTTTCTCTCTCTCTCTCTTTCTCTCTCTCTCTGCTTAGCTGCAGCTGGATTCTAAAATAACCTATCTGATGTTCTGTGCCAAACAAAACCTCAAGTAATGTTCCTTTCAGAGCACCCACAGTTGACAACACTGGGAATTGTGGCCCTCTGGGCATGGTGGGGATCATGTAATTTATCTGTGTTTAATCAGGGCTTAAAACTGATAAATCCAAGATTAAACAGTGATCTTGTTTGTCCTTGAATATCTAGGATGTTATCCCTTATAGGTACGGACCCAGTTTCTAAATGTTTTAAGATTCCTGTTCTAGGAAGAGAGTTTGGGCTAATTTCTCATGGTGATGCTTCTGTGAGCAGCTAGGGCAGAACTAAAGAGTGAAGAAAGTCTGCTTTTAGGTCAGTGAATTGATGTAGATACAAAATTCTATACATCTCTGGGTGTGGCTTAATAAGGCAAAGTGTGGCATTCTGATAAAACGTTTATACTGAACAAAACAGGCTTCCTGTGTGAACCAAGAGTTAACACACTGAGTACACACCATGCAGGGTCACAGTGACCACTGTGCCCAAAGCAATCCAGTCACAGCTCTATCAGAGGATGGATGGAGCCTTTGGCAGAATTACCAGACGGGGCACT
>PVHP010045152.1:0-13801 GCA_004024765.1 Zapus hudsonius | reverse complement strand
TTCTTGTTGCTGCACAGAAAGAACCCAAACAAAAGTGGCTTGTAGAGGAATGGGTTTATTTGGCTTACGGACTCGAGGGGAGACTCCATCCTGGCAGGGAAAACGATGGCATGAGCAGAGGGCTGGACATCACCTCTGCCACAGCACTGCAAACAGCGGCAGGAAGGTGTGCCAAACACTGGCAAGGGGAAGCTGGCTTCTAACCCCATAAGCCCACCCCCAACAACACAGCTTCATCGAGGTTGTAAAACCCAAACTGCCATCAGCTGAGGATCGATCTATCAGAACATATTCAATTGTTTGTGGGGGACACCTGTATCAAACCATGACACTACCTATGTATCCTCCCCGCTTATCCTTCAACTCTTTGTGACCACCGTTCTTTGGTGTGTCCAAAGCCTTTTCCAAAATGTGACATTGTTGGAATGAAACATTTGGTGGCCATTTCACATTTGGTGGCTTCTTTCACTCAGCAGTATGTAGGTAATATTATCCAATGTCTCAGTGGCTTGATGGCTCATTTCTTTTTATTGCTAAATAATATTTTCCAAAGCATTTTCATCACAACTAATGGACACTGTATAATGTTAATCTCTCATTCTCCTTTCCTCTCTCACAGCTCTTGGTAATCTCTTACATAGGTTGAATCATATATTATTTATCTTTTGAGTGACTGATTTCACGTATATAATGTGTCCAAGGTCTGTCCATGTTTAGCATATATTAGTACTCCATTTTTATGGCTGAGTAATGAAGAACCTTGTGAATCTACAGTGTTTGGTTACCTTCTACCTTTTCATGCACACCTAGGTGCTTTCCACTTTCAGTTGAGTAGCAAAAATGCTAGGATGGACACTGGTTCACCAGTCTCTGGCTTCAGTTATTTTAGTACATATCTAAGAGGGCCATTGCTAAGTCATAGGGAAATTATGTTTAATTTGTTGAAGACCCATTCAACTACTTTCCACTGTGGCCGTAGCACTTAAACTTTCTTCCAGAAATATACAAGGGTTCTAGTTGTTCCACATCAAAATGCTCATTTTAAAATTTTTTAAAAAATAATAGTTTGCTAGTGGGTGGGAAGTTGTATTTGCATGTTTTTTTTTTTAATGATTGCCTTTTTTAATTTAAAGCAGAGACAGGTCATTGGAAAAGGATATGTAGCTACCAATCCTATTGTTGTAATGTATTTCACGTTTAATTTTCCTAGATCAAAATGTACCGCTTAAAATTGAAACTTTTGGCTGTGAGTATAAAATTGTTCTTAGTATTAATTTTTAAATAAAGAAGCAAGCACAGGAGTTATTCAAGATCTTTGGGACAGCAAACATGGCGCTGACTCCTTCTGGATCTTCTCCACTGACACAGATAGAGTCAGCTCTGACTCTCTCCCACTATGAATACTCCTGAAGTCACTCAAGTTACTCTCTTGTGCCTAAAAGTGTGTTATGTTGGGCTGGAGAGACGGCTCCTTGGTTAAGGTGCTTGTCTATAAAGCCTAAGGACCCAGGATTCAATCCAGCCAGGTACACAAAGGCACATGCATCTGGAGTTCCTTCACAGCAGCTGGAGGCCCTAAGGACCCAGGATTCAATCCAGCCAGGTACACAAAGGCACATGCATCTGGAGTTCCTTCACAGCAGCTGGAGGCCCTGACACACCCATTCTTTATCTCTCTCTTTGTCTTCTCATTCTCTCTCTCTTTCTGATTGCAAATACATGAATAAAAAATTTATTTTTTAAATGTGTTATGTTAACATCCTGTTGGATGAGTAATTACTGAGGAGATGCAAAATAACTTCAGCACTGGAGATACTCATGCCTGAGGAGCCCGTCTGTGACAGCTTCTTCCCAGGGACACTAATCTCACTTCTAAGGAGCTACGAGCTTCACAGCACCCACATGTCCTGGCTTCTATGGACAGCTTTGACTCAAAGAATTACTTACCTGTTTGTTAAAGCAAATTGCCTCGTTCTTGTTATGGTTTGTGAAATTCTGAATATGGTCACATAAGAGTGGGTTCTGTAATAATTAAGTTGCTAAAGTTTATATCTTCTGTATCACTTGAGTCTTCTTTATTAAAGCCAGATGCCTTCAAGTTGTTGGTTCATTTAAAGAACTTGTGAATTCAGGGCACTAGAGACAAAAGGATTGGCAAGGAATAACCAATTTGGCTGCCATCAGGGGCTTAGTCTAATAGTGCAAGATATATGTGCACACTCACAAATTTAAACAAGTCCATGCACATGTGGAATGTTTTACTAGGTGGTAAATGATATAGTAGGAAGTCCTGCATAGTGTTCTGAAAAAATGACAATGAAGTGACATTTTTCATTTTTAGATGTTTCATGTGTGAGGGAAATCAATGAAGATTTCAGATCAGAATGTCAAGGAATGCCTCATCATGATGTCAAAGCCCAATTTCAGAAATTACCTAGGATAAAAGGTCAAGGGGACCCTAAGTAGACCTGAATACAAGAATGTTTTGGTCTGGTTTTATGAATGTAATGTGATGTGATTGTAGCATTTTTCCTAACTGCAGGCCTTAGGGGCACCAAGACGACAAGGTAGAAGCATTAGGGTAAGCAGAACAGTGAACAGTGACTATTCACTGTGATTAGTCTGTTAGAAAAACTTTGGGCCGTTCATGGTAGACATTGCCTCCGCCGTTCTTCCCCACTGTTGTAGCTACCTTCTCAATGCTGGGAGTAAGCACCCAGCCAGAAGCAGCAGATGGAAGGAAAGTGTTTTGTTTGGGCTGACAGTCTCGTGGGAGAAGCTTTGTGATTTGAGCGGTGGCTGGACATCACCTCTGCTCCAGAAGGTGGAAATAGCAGCAGGGGAGTAACCAAGTTCTGGATGGGGGGTACAACTCCAGCAAGGAGTTGCCATCACCTGGTAACCAAACATTCGAAATACATGAGTTTATGGGAGACATCTAATTGAAACCACCATACCCACTGAGTTTGAGATTGGCTTATCTCCTTTGAAGTAGATGTGTGGTCTCCTGTGTCCATCTGTTGACTGGTTCTTCTCTCAGCCACCAAGATTCTGAGCCCTACTTGAGATTTATTGGGTTGAAACTATGAAAGAAAATCAGCCCTATATATTTACAGAAGGGTGAGAGACATCATCAATGCTATTTCATGGGACTTTAATCACTTGTGGTAGTCAAGGAGCTCAGATTGGGTTTTGGTAGACCTGATACATTTACATCCTCTGCCTGCAGTTCTCTGGCCAGGGCTCTAGCAGATGCCTCTGTGAAGCAGACTGACATCTCCTCAGGAAGCTTGTAGCTCGGTGCTGACGAAGCTCTGGGTTCTAGTGGGATTTATTAATAAGCCTCACTAACACTGTGTCTGTAATTGCAAAATCATAATGGTTTGTGCTTAAAATAGTTGGGAAAATGTTCTATTTAAGTTTATGTACACACAGTAGTTCCAATAGTAGCCACAAACTTAAATATGTGCGAAGTAAGAATTGAGTACATTCTTATTTTGGTAAATAGATATTAAGCTGTTTTCCTTAGAAATCCACAAAGAATTTACCCAGAGTTCTTCAGTTTGTGGAAGAAGTTAGCATTTGACTGTTTACTGTACCTTCTCCAGGACCAGGAAACCCAGATGCATGGTATGCGCCTACGTCTCTTCCTATCTTCTGCTCAGAAGTGTTCTGAGGAAGAAGTCTTTTGCTTCATTGATGATTTTAGATTTTTTTTTAATCTGTTGAACAATTATCAATACTTTTTCTCAACTACCATCATTCTCCCTTTATCTCGAGACTTCTATGCTTACTGGAAATATATTTCATATATAATCAGAAGAACATTGTGATGCCTGGCTTTAAAACTTTCATCAACTGAGAGGAACAAGTTAGTACACATCTACAAGATAATGTAGGCATAATACTTTACCCTTTTATTTAATGAGAAAATAGGTGTAAATAACCATAGTCCACCTTTTTTTTTTTCTTTTTTTGAGGTAGGGTCTCAACCTAGCCCAGGCTGACCTGGAATTCACACAAACTCACTGCCATCCTCCTACCTCTGCCTCCTGAGTGCTGGGGATTAATGGTGTGCGCCACTACACTGGCTGGGTTTTTTTTGTTGTTGCTGTTGTTTTTAAGAGCAAATTTTAAAGCTAGGTATGGTGGCTCATACCTTTAATCCCAGCACTTGGGACACAGAGGTAGGAGGACCACTGTGTGTTCAAGGCCAGCTTGTACTACAGAATGAGTACCAGGTTTAGCCTGGGCTAAAGTGAGACCTTGCTTCAAAGAAAGGGGGAGGCGGGACTAAGTGTATACTTTACTAGAAATGATGATTTGAAAGAATCCTCTGCAATCCTCTGCAGGTATCATAATACCTGGCCTTTTATTAATCCTGAAGTGACTTACTGTTCAAGTTGGGGACACTGTTTTGAAAGGTCCTCTTCAGTTACAAGCCATAAAAAAGCCATGGTGGTTTTGGGTTTTCATTAAAAATAGCCTGTGCTGATTTCCGTGTAGGTGTGCTCACCATATTTGTTTACATTTGTTCAATGTTGGTATTGCCTTTTTTTCTGGCAAATATTTCCTAAGTATATTTTCATCTTGTTTGTGTTGTAAAATACTGAAAAAACAAAACTGAAGATGTAACACCATACACAATTTATAACAAATAATTTGTTTTAGAGAATGTCAGAGAAGTTATCTTTTTATACTTTATCCTTGATAAATTTGAGCTCCAAGATTAATCAAAACTTGTTGCTGAGTTTATCCTCTTAAAGCTCATGTTTGAATCTAGATATAAAATGCTTTTCAGACATTTGGACAATTACTAGAAGTTTAAAAACATCAGTAGTTAATGATTGTATAGAATATTAATATTTGCAGAACCTTGTGTGTACAGGATTTCTCCAGTTTTTTTTTTATTAAGTTTGAATGATTTTATTTAAAGAAAAACAAAGTGCACATGAGCAGTCTTCATTCCTTTGTGTCCCGGCCCTGGGCTTGGTGAATGGTGGCTGGCAGGGCTGCAGTCAGTCCAAACACATCAAGTCCTGTCCCTTCCTTGTTGCTCCAGTGACCAGTGCTGACCATTTGACCTGACCGCAAACCACCTGCACACCTTGTTGAAAATGTCCCTGGGTTTCTTCCACTGATACTTAATTTTGACATGTCTTTCTGACCCTTGCCAGATGAGCCATCCTAGGCTTCATGAAAGGCTGGATGGTGCCATGATGCCAAGTCAGAGATGGTTGCCCCCTCGCTAGCAGTGACAACAAAGAGAAAGTTTGCCAAGATGTTAGCTTTACGATCTATCCCCACCCAAAAAAAACTCCTAAAAGTCTGGATTTTACAATTCATTTTCGTCAGCAGTGAACTCATGATATGTTCATTTATTTTATATTGTATCCATTGCATGACCAGCAGAAGTTATGTCATCATTCCAGTGTTAACTGGTTACTGGGGAAATGTCAGGCTCCATGGAAATGGCAGTAATTATGAGATTTTTTAAATTGAAAGCAAATGATATTGTGCCTCTTTGGGATACAGAAACGGCTCAGAAGTCCAGATTCAGGATTTTATTTATTTAATGAGCAAACTTAATGTCTCTTAAGTATGTGAGAGGGTAGGGGCAGCAGTGTGTCCCAGGGTAGGTGTGGTCTTCTACCAGGAAGGTGAGAAAATCCCAGGTTTCCTTGTCATTGGTAACTTATTTCAGCAATGATGTGCTGGTGTGCCTTTTGAAGGCTGGTATCTGCCCTGGTCCTGTGGGGCCAGTCCTCATGACTGCAGAGGCTGGTGCAGGGAGCATTCCTGAGCCCAAGAGTGTGAAGCCAGCCCAGGCCACAGCTCAGACCTAAAAATCAGAACAATGATGATCAACTGAACAGATCGATTTTATTTTATTAACACATATCAATTGTGCACATTAAGGCACTCACATGTGATATGCCTATATATACCCATAATGTACACACATATTTTTCTCTATGTTCACCCTCTCATCTCCTAGTAACCGCTGTTCTCACTGTTCTTCCAGTTTAAATTTCAAAAATATCCACTTTGTATACATGAGAGAGTGCAATATTTGTGTTTTGTCTCTGGTGCTTAATAGCTGTCCCCAACTGCCATCACAAGAGGCCATACCACTCCTAATTTTTCCTCCTTCCTCTACCCTTAGTCTCCCCCCCCATTCTTCTCTTTTTCTCTCTCTTCCTTCTCCCTTCCTCCCTCTCTCTTGTCATCCTCCACATTTTTTTTTTCTTAGTGCTTGGACTCAAACCCAGGGCTTTACAATGCTAGGTAAGTTCTCTTCCTGAGCTCCACCTTCCTCTCAGGGAGCTCATTTTTCATGGCAGAATAATACTTCTTTAATATACTCCTACCATATTTTCTTTAACCATTCATCTGTTCGTGAGCTAGACTAATGCAGTATCTTAGCTATTTTGAAGAGTGCTGTAATAAATGTTAGCTTGGCTGAGTTGGTGCATGTATAGCTGGATCATATGGTATTTTCCATTTTAGTTTTGTGAAGAGCCTCCACACTGTTTACAATTGAGGCTCTACTAATATCCATTCCCATCAACTATCTGTAAGAGTTTCTTTTTCAAAAGTTCCTTTTTATCTACATTCTTACCACTATTTCAGTTATGTGTTGTTTACTTGTATTTTATAAAGTGTTATTGAACTCATTTGCTGACGACTTTAACTGGGTTACCTTTTTCTTGATAAGTTTTTTGAACTTTTTATATACTCTGAACATTAGCCCTGTTACAGATGAATAGCTAGCTAAGATTTGTCCCATTCTTTAAGTTGTCTTTCCACTTCTACACACCTCCTCTGCTTTCCCTTTTAGCTTGATGGAGTCCTCCCTGTCTGTTGGCTTTTGTTTGCTATGTTTTCGTAGTCTTTGCTTATGTGTGTGTTTGCTAGAAGGTGTATTTGGAAGGATTTCTACTGAATTTCCATTCTAGTGCTTTCAGAGTTTTATGGCTTATATGAAGAACTTGATCCCTCTTCACTTAATTTTTTTGTACAGTGTGAGAGATACGAGTCAAGTTTCAATCCTTTGCTTCTGTATGTCCACTTTCCCCAGCACCACTTATTCAGGGGTCTGTCCTTTCTCCTGTGGAAATTTCTGGTGCACTAGTCAAGAATCAGTTAGCAGTAGGTGTTTGGGCTCATCTCATTGTTCTTTCTTCTGTTCTATTGATCTATTTGTTTTTTTAATTTGGATCTCGTGTTGATTTGGTTACTGTGGCTCTCCACTGTGTCTTGAACACTCAGGTATTGCAATGCTTCCAGGTTGGTTCTTTTTGCTCAAAATTGCTTTGCTAATCAGGATCTTCTGTGCTTGCATATGTTCTTTGGGAGTGTTTCTAGTTCTATAAGGAATGTCACTGATGATTTGGCAGGGATAGCATAGAATCAGTAGACTACTTTGGCTAGTATGGCTGGTTTAGGAACATTCTTCTGGTCCACGGGCACTGGAGGCTTTCCCATCTAGTAGTGTCGTCTTTATTGTCTTTCATCAGTTCTGTAATTCTCACTGTAGAGGCCTTCTCTGTCCTTTGTTTATCCCGGCATGCTTTACTATTGCATCCATTAGGAAGCGAATTGCTCCCATCATTAACTTGTCAGCAAATTCATTATTATGTATAGAAAAATCTCCTGATTCTTATATATTGACTTTCTGTTCACCGAATTTGTCAATTCTAATAGTGTTTGTTTCTAGATGTAAACTCATCTACAATAGGAATGATTTTCCTCCTCATTCACATACCTTCTTTCTTTCTCTTGCTTAATTGCTCTGGTTGGAATGTCTGTTACTATATTCAAGACTGGTACCCTTGTCTCTCTGATCCTAAGGAAATGCTTTCATTTTTTTCCCCCAACAAGTATGAAGTTCATTTATTTTCACTGAACCGATAGCTTACAGGTGATTTGGAGCCAGGATTTCATTAGGTTTACCGACTTGCTAGAACAGTAATTTGCTTTTTTTTCTCTAAAAGTTTCCAGATGATGCCACTATTGCTGGTTTGGGTAGCACACCTTGGTTGTCATTGTAAACAATAATAAACCTTGCCTTGAGAGCCTTCAGTGAGGTGTTTCTCAAATCTTGGCTCCCTTTCCAGGCCTACTGAAGCAGGAATGCTGGGGTGAGGCTATAGACTTGCATTTTGATAAGTAAATCCCCTGGGTGATTTATTCTGATGTCTGTTCTATTTGAGGGAGCTGCTGTGCTGGTGAATGGAATTACAGTTTTACTCCATGTCCCTTTCTGTACTCAGACCTTCCTCCAGCCACACCCAGAGAGACCTCATCACTGCGGCTGCTCTGCCCCTTTGCCAGCAGTGTAGACTCCCATCAAGTGGGTTAGATCAAGGACCCTTGTCTTCCTGGCCATTTTCCTTTCTTTCCTCTCTTCTCTCCCTCACTTTATTCTTCCCACTTAACTCTGCACTAGTTCTAGGCATTGCTTGAAGCTGAGGAGATAGAGCGTTGAGCAAATTGTGGTTCTTACTGCTATATGGGAACCCATAGGGGAATCACTGCTCCCAGCTGTGGATTCTTCTCGTGGGGAGAAAGAACAGGTTGAAGGAACATTTTTTTTATTCAGTTCTCTAGATCCTAAGGAAGAGCTTCCAAAGATTTTTATATAATTATTAAATTCTGAAAAGCATTATGATACAGTTTTATGATGAAGTATAAGTGCACAAATAAGTCTCTATATACCCTACTTTTTCACCTATTTTGAGGAGTGTATACATTACTCCCCTCCAACATTAGGGAAACTTTGTGGAAAGTTTGAGTAGTTTGATTATTATACCAAGCCAAAAAAAAAAAAAAAAATTAGAGAAACCTAACTTAAAATACTGCTGGTCGGGTGACTGCCCTAGTACTTATTTTACCATTCCTGCTAAACTTTCTCCTTGTCGGTCTCAATAAAGAGACCAGAAAACTAAATATACACAATTCTTATTATTCATGACAGGTTCACTAAGGTTGCAGTGAATACAATATAAAGCCAAACCATTGCTCCTAGGGAAAACATGCACATATAACACATGCCATGGATATGATGATCTTTCATTCTGGTAGTTGTGTTTTCCTTATTTCACGAAAGGGAAACAACTGAGATTCAGGATAACTGACTTTCTGAGGCTCACCCAACTAAGAAGACTCAGATTTGAGCTCTAAACCCTTATGGCGTGACTCAGAGCTTAAGTGACATGCACTGTACTGCACTGCATGTCCCCTGGAGTCTCTGTGTCAGCCACTTCTCCAGTGACCCAGTACCCGACCAGAAATAGCTGCAGGGCTCGTGGTGTCAGGACACAGTCCTTCATGTTGTGAGTACACAGCCCATCGTGGTGTGAGGGCTCAGTCCATCGTGGTGTGAGTGCACAGTCCATCGTGGTGGAGAAGTCTTGGTGGCAGGAATCATTTCCAGCTGTGATTCAGGGCTGTTTCTGTGCTTGTTGAATGAGCTTATGGAAAGAGCATCTTATCAACACCTAGAGTGGAACCTCTGGCTATCTCCATGTGTCCTGTGTAACAAATCAATGAATCTGCTTCAAGTTATACTTAGGGTTTATTAGCAGTTTTTGTGTGTATACTATAGTTTTCCTATACACTTTAATTTCTTATTCTACTTTTTTGAATATACAAGTTGCACAGACTTTTTTAAATGTCAATTCAGTATGTACTGTAGGCAGTTAGGAAACACTGTAATTCACTTACATATAAAAATGTTTTTACCAGCTAAAACAATATTTTCAGTTTCAGGTTTTGCTGTGCTTGCAGAATCTATATGTGTTGTACTTGTTCATTTTTATGGAAAATCTTTATATCTCTAGACTGCAGCCATGGTGCTTATGTTTTTGGTCATCTAATTTTAGACTAATTTTTAAAAAACACTTGTTCATACATTTAAGACATTTTCTTTTTAACTCCCAGGTCTATTACGCGGCTTCTCTGCATACTCAGCCATAGATGTTTCGTAAAGTCCCTTTTATAGTCCAGAAACTTTTAACTGCCTTCTTCGTAGACCTGCCTCATATTTATAATTTGTTTTTAAAGAGCTATATTATAGTCAGATAGTATTTTAATTGACAAGAACATAAATATGAGTCAAATCTCAGCATGCCAAATGGCTGTTTAAGAGAAACACATTGGTATTGTTGTTATTGGCCTTGGTTTTATAATTGATAAAGTACGCCATGCTTTATAATAGCTCTGGTGATACTCACTGTCAGATGGTGTTTTAAAGTTCTGTTCCATTTCTCTGATGACTATAACATAAATTAAAATTTTGGTCCTAATTTTCTTTTATTAGTATACGACCTATTGTTAATTTTGGCATTGTGGGCCATTTTGTGTTATTTCTGTGTGTGGGCGGAGGGGGGGCAGTCCACTTTCTGTTTTCAGGAAAAATGATCAGGATGACAATTGCTTTTTGAAAAATTTCAGACATCACTGAACTGAAATGTGTTACTATTTCATTCTCAAAATGTAAAACAAAATAAGTCATTTGGAATCAAGAGCAACAGCAGCAAAACAAAAAAAGGTCAGAAGCTTATTCAATACGCGTCTCAGCGTTAATAGCTAAAGAAAGGAACCAAAGCACCTTAATATTGCAATGTTTTTGAAACAAGGTGTTCTGTAGCTTAAGCTTGCCTGGAACTTGCTGTGTAGCCAAAAACCACCAGGAACTTCTGATCCTTCTGCAGCCACTTCCAGAGTTCTGGGATTACAGGCTTGTGCCACCAAGCCTGGTTTATGAGTTGCTGGGGATTAAACACAGCTAGGCAAACACTCTACCAAGGGATCTCCACCTCTAGCCTTAAAGTTACAAATTGTGTGGAAACTATGGATTCTACCTGCTTAAGAAATGGAAACTCGAGCTGGTCATAAACTATGTAAATGAGTTTTCAGTTATTGGTGAGTTTCATGGTTCTGACTGGCTTCCATGATTCTCATCTATGCAGGCTTCTTGTTTAAGTCCTGGGTGAGGGTAATGATGGTAGCAGAGCCCTTGACAATAACCCGTCTGTCAGGATGTCCTTTCCAAAGAGGGAGAGCTCTGATGTGCATCTCAGTTATCTAATTCAGCTAAATTGATTTTGGAACCTCGATACCCAAGTAGGAATTACAATCATAAATTCATGAGGTGTAATCTGAGCAGGTGTTTACAGATCTCCCTGACGACATCCTTCACTTGAAGAGTGGTGAGATCCGTATGACTGTCCCCCATATTGCCAGGCACCACTGGAACATAGTTCGTTTTTACCAATAAGTGTAGCTTGATCCAGTCTGGTCAGTGGAATCGTGCACTGTCCTCAGGTGGTAGGAGAACGAGACAGCTTGGTCTTGGGAGAGTGAGGATGCCAGCCAGTACCATTGCTGCTCCATTGGTCTGGATTGTGGAATGCAGCCATAGTGGTGAACAGTCAGCCACAAGGAAGGCGGATGATGGGGAAACTCCAGCATCTAGCAAGGCCTGTCTACCTCAGCTTTCCTGGTAGTTAGGTTTATTGTTTTCTTCTTTTCTTTTTGCTCTTTTTATTTTCTAGGTAGGGTCTCTTCACTATGTCGTCTCAGGCTGGGATTAAAGGCTTGTGTCTCCTGAGCTCTTCGGAGGTGCTATATGGCGGGTGTTCATTCTAGGATTTTACTTGTGGTTCTGCACCTTCCTAGTGGATTGTAAGTGGATCTCTGTGGTGGGCAATATGACTTGTTTCTGGAAGCCTTTTATGTACCATAGTAGCTAGCAATAGGCCATTCAAAGAAGTGACTGATAGCACTAAATATATTACACTAATCTCAAACTAAAAGCACTCATCATCATCCTTCCCTTAACAGTTCCAGAAATGCCTGTTTTGGAAAATATTTGCATAGAAGTCAGGTCTTCTGAGATGATTGTAGTCAATTTAAAATTTACAGTGTAACTGCGAACTATTATTCTTTTTCTGTGGCCCAAGAGTCACTGTTATAGCCCAGTCCAGATAATATTTCTCCAGATACTATAATTTGTCAAGTTAAATATTATTCTAATTTTGGGGCAGGAAGATTGTAAATCAGAGTATAGACAAGGTGACTGTGTTGGGTTTATTTTGGGTCTATGTTGGGATTATAAAGCAGTTATACTAAATAGGTTTCAAAATTGTTAGTAATACAGATTTTGAGGTTTAAATGTGAAGTGTCTCTCATTGGCTCCTGTGTTTGAACAGTGGGCCCCAGTTGGTGGTGCTGTTTTGTGGGGTGCTGGAAGCATTAGGAAATGGAGCCTTGCTGGAGGAAGTTGATGACTCCGGATGGCCCTTGAGGTTTTACAGCCCAACTTCCAGTTGCTCTCTGCAATGTCATGAGACCTTCTGCTGTGCCTGTCCTGCCATAATGGACTACATCCTGTACAAGTGCAAGCCAAAATAACCTATTCCTTCCTTAAGGTGTCTTTGGTCAGTAATAAAACAAGTAAAACAACAGATTTTATAATGTTAATCATGATATGGAATACATATTGTTATCATTGACTATACATTCAATTACCTAAAAAGCATTTTAAAAGTATGAATTCCTGAGTCCCTTGCCATACCAATTTCCTCAGAATCTCTTGAGGCCCTGGTTCTGACCCTGGTATGTTTCTCAGATCTGTAGTTCTGCCATGTAGCCAGGGAGGAGACTGACTGAACAGAATGGAGTCACTACCTCATACATGAGATAGTAAATAGACTGATTTTTGTAAAATGATCTTCAAATTACTGCTTTTAAAAATAATACATTTAAGATATTAAAATGATACCCTTTTGCCATTTTTAACCATATATTGCTATCATTATTATTAAGCTTTTCCATTTATCACATTGAAACATTGCTGTACAATGTTAGATCTAAACCTGGTAGGATTGAGTACTAGTCTTATGAGCCTGGAAGAAAAGTAAGCTTCCAACTAGAGTTTTTCACAGAAAAAAAAAAAAAAAAAAAAAAACCAACCAAAACTTTTGTGAGATGTTTTGTCATCGAAAATTATTGCAAGTTGAATATCTTTATCTCAGTAGTGTTTCTTGAGCAAATCAAAACTCAGTGATAATAATGAAATTCTTTTTAATTTTAATGTGGCACTTTCATATGAGTACATAATGCATTTTGACCTTGTCCCCCTCCTCTACTCACTAAAACCTTTCTTCCCAATTAATCCCCATTCTGCTTTCATGCTTTGTTTTTTTTTTTATTCTCTTCTTCTTTGACCCATTGAGGTAAATTAGGGTTGCTTGCATAATCATGGGCTCGAGGTTATTTACTAAAGAATGGGCAACTTATAATGGGCTGTGACGCTGAGGAGTATGACTCCCCCTCTCCCAGCAACTATTAGCGAGCTGCCCCGAGTTATTTTTGGAGGTGAAAGTGCAAGAAACTACAGCTACATAAATTCATGAGTGTAATAGCCACGTCATATCCACTTTCTAATCCTTCTAGTACATTCTTTCTGCCTCCCCTTTTCCACAAGGTTCCCTAAACCTTGGAGGTGGTGGGTTAGATGTCCTGTTTAGACCTGAACACACAGTAGTCACGTACTTTTGTGATTTTTTTTCCAGTTATATATCTCTACATTAACCTCTGCTCATTGCAGAAGGAAGCTGATCGTATAGAGGCTCTGGGCAGTACTAATCTATGGAAGCATAGATACTCAGAAGGCAGCTTCATATGCTGTCCATTTAGCATAAGAGTAGTTACCCCCCACCGGCACCCCCCTGAAAACTCTCTCTCTCTCTCTCTCTCTCTCTCTCTCTCTCTCTCTCTCTCTCTCTCTCTC
>PVHP010045151.1:0-13797 GCA_004024765.1 Zapus hudsonius | reverse complement strand
TGTGTGTGTGTGTGTTATGCCATGTGTGGCATATGCCCATGTATGTACTCTTGTAGCCCCCCCATGCACTTGCCTACAGTGACTAGAGCAGAAGTCAGGTGTCCTGCTCCATCACCCTTCCTTCTGCTTGTTCTGTTCTGAGCCTGAGTCTCTTACCAACACTGGAGCTTGCTGCTCTTTGCCAGCCGGGGAGAGTCCCTGGTCTCTGCCCCTCTTTGTGGGACCGGGATTACAGACACGTGTGACCATGTCTACCCGTTTATGTGGATCCACACAGCCTCATCCTGTTCAATCTCAAGACAGAACTCTCCAATTATCTGCACCTTCTTCCCTCCTGGGGGCTGGGGAGCAGACATACTGCAGCCCTCTCTGATGGGGAGCACGGGCTCCTGGCTCGCATCCTCATGACCCACAGGTACCTCCCTAGCTGGCAGCATCAGAGCACCTTGAAGTATCAACCCTCTCGCTAGGTCCAAGGCACTTTCACAGGAGTGTGTGTGACATTGTGTGTGTACTCATGTGTGTACACAAGCATGTGGGACATAGGTTGACATCAAGTGTCTTCTTCAAATATTTTCATTATGTTTTGAGACAGAGTCTCTCACAGAACCTGGGGCTGACTGATTTGGCTAGACTAGGTAGCAAGCCCCAGGTAGCCTGCTGTTTCTGTCTTCTCAGTGCTGGGATTACAGGTGCACACCCCCTTGTTACCTGAGTACTGGGGATCTGAACTTGGGCCTTCAGATCTGTGCACAAGCAACTTACTGACTGGGCCATCTTCCTGGCTCAAGTGCTCATGGATTTTTAGGATCAAGTTACTTCTAGATGCCAGTATTTGTGGGGCACCAGTTGGCAGTCTTGTTTATTCAACTGCTGTTTCTCTAAGTGTGCTCTGTATGAAGTTAATGTAATTGCAAATAGGACACAGTTCCTACCCTAATGGAGCTGTGTCTACCAGTCAGACATTAAACACGCCAGTGTTTTGAACACAGATGTTTTAAGTGCTCTGAAGAGCAACCAAGTAGCGAGACTGTATAAAAAGGAGGAACTTGATGTGGTCTAGGGAACAATCAGAGGTTTCTTGAGGAAGGCATGCTCGAGCCAACCCATGAAAGCTAAGACATACTTAAGAGGAGACTTAGGTGTGGGTGGATGGAAGGTTTCACACAGGAAGAACAGCATGAGCAAGAGCTCCAGGGAAAATGATGGCAGACCCAGAAGCTGGTCTCCTAGGTAACCATGTCCAAGTCCTCAGCAGTGGGGTGTGGGCCAGCCCCACCTCAGAATCTCATCCCATCCTCGATCTGAGTCCACTTTCCATTATTGTGACAAGTTAAGGCAAGGGAGGTTGATGCTGGGTCACCACTAGTTTTACAGGTTTTCACATAGGGTCACAGGGGCTAATGAGTTGGACCTGTGGTAACAGCATGGAGGGAGGGCACAGTGAAAGAATCTGCTCACCTCATGGTGGCTGGGAAGCAGAGACAGAAAGGGGTTAGGAAACCAATATTTTCTTCAAGGTCATCCCCCCCCAGCCTAACTTCCTCCTACATGTCCCACATCTTCAATGTTCTATGGACATAAACTGGGGACCAGGCTTTCAGTACATAGTGTCGCAGATCTAAATCATAACACCTGGTCTATTTCTAATTGTTTCCAAAACAGCCTTGCCCTCCACCCAGGTCTGAACCAGTCTGTTCTCGATGTCCGAAAAGCAAAAGGCTGGTTGGGACATTGATTTGCATTTTGAACTTTAGGCTCAAAGTGTCAGTCGTGCTGAGGTTGGGAAGTGAAAATACTCCATCTCCATCACACTCCCAGGCGTCCCTACCTTTATCCCCACCCGCCCCTCAGCTCCCTGTCAACAGCGACCCTGCAATTCCTTACCTGCTATGCTTCCTCTGAACCCTTTTGGTTTGTTTATAAAGGGACCATATGAATAATGGAAGTTTACCTTGAGAATAAGACCCTTTTACCTTCCAGCCTTTGCCTGTCCCTGGCACCATTTTCTCCTCTTCTTTTTCCCTCTCTGGCATTTCTAATAAGGTCCTTGCTCTGGCTCCCTTTGTCATGGTAATGGTAGCCTTAGGAAATGAGACCCCATCTTAGATCAATGCCATCCTGTTAAGGTTCAATTTATAGTCATCTCCACTTTTGCGGAAAAATAACATCTTATCACAGAGGGTGGCCTTCATCCATCATTCCAGTTACTTTCTCTTTGCACAATTTTCTTTCGAGATGGTAGATTATTGTACAATCTAGGGCAGGAGGTGAGATAGAAAAGGTCATCCTTGATAAAACAAAAAGGGAAGAGCATTATCAGAGCTCTCCAGTGTAAAATAAGAGGTCAAATCAGATCATCAAATTCTTTGATTAAGTGATCTCTCAGACTTGAAACTTCTGAGCTATGAGATGGGAGGTCATTGGTCCAAAACAAGAAGAAACGCTAGCCTCGGCCATACAGCTGTGGGGCCAGAGGTCAAATTTGGAAGCTTAAGTTTTATGTTCTATGAAATGGAAGTTACTGCTAGACTATGAGCTCAGCCCTCGCAGTGACTGAGAGTCTCCGGAAGAGATTTCATCTCCATCGTGATTTCATTTGTTTCTCCTCACAGTGACCCTGTGTGGCAGGCAGGGCCAAATGAGGAGCCATCGAGGTTTAGTTACTGAGATTCAAGACGTTTGAACACAACCAAATGTTTCTTATTTCCCTGGGGGGGGGCTTTTAAATGATTGGTTCTTTATCTCTATTGGGCCATTGAGCTTTTAGTGGCTAAGTAGGAATTCCTCCATTTATTCGCTCAGCAACCATTGATCACTTTGCATATTGTATAAAGATTTGTACGAGAAACTGGGGAAGAAAGGAGTAAAGGATGCACAGAATATAAAATGTGGGGTTGGAAAGATGGCTCAGGGGTCAAAAGTACTTGCTTGCAAAGCCTGATGGCCCGGGTTTGATTCCCTAGTACCCATGTAAAATGAGATACACAGTGGCACATGTGTCTGGAGTTCATTTGCAGTGGCAGGAGGCTCTGAGGTGCCCATACTCTCAATCTCTCTTAAGTAAGTAAATAAATAATATTACAAAAAATAAAATAAAATGTGGTCTTGCTCCCAAGTTGCTTAAATAGACATCCCTCTGTATCTAAGGGATTGGTTCCAGGACCTTCCCCACTCATACTAAAATCTAAAATGGTCAAGCCACTTAAATCAAGTGGCACAGTATTTACATAATCGACACAATCCTCCCACAGACCTGAAGTCACCTCTAGATCACTTATACCGAATGCAATGGAAATGCTATGTCAAACTTGTCATACTGTATTGTTTAGGGAATACCGACAAGAAAAAAGCCTGTACATGTTCAGCAGGGTTTTTTTCCCCCTGAATATGTTATCTTGCAACTGGTTGAATCCATGGACGCAGAGAGCCAACTATAGCCTTCTAGCAGAAAACATGTGAGCCACCAGCAGCCACATAAAGAAGCCACAGAGTGGGGACTATGGTGGATAAGGCAATTCATTCTGTCTCTGAGGGTGTAGTGAAGGCTTTGAGAAGATAGAGTGAGCATACAAACTTGACCTTGGATGAGGAAGATTCTGGAAGGAATCTGGAAAGAAGAAATAATAATATACCTGGTGAGGCTTTCTCCAAAGTTTTAAGCACAACATCAATTGAAGTACTTGTTGAGGTCAGCGTTCTAGTTGCTGTGCAGAAAGAACCCAAGCAAAAGCGGCTTGTGGAGGAATGGGTTTATTTGGCTTATGGACTCGAGGGGAGACTCCATTCTGGCAGGGAAAACAATGGCATGAGCAGAGGGGTGGACATCACCTCTGCCACAGCACTGCAAACAGTGGCAGGAAGGTGTGCCAAACACTGGCAAGGGGAAGCTGGTTTATAATCTCCAAAAGCACGCCCCCAGCAACACAGCTCCACCGAGGTTGTAAAATCCAACCTGCCATCAGCTGAAGATCAATTACCCAGAACACATTCATTTGTTTGTGGGGACACCTGGATCAAACCATGACAGTGCTCTTAATTCATTATTAAATAGCTCCTTAACCTGTAATCCTAGTGGCTGGCAAACCCAATAGAAGCATTTTGTCATATCCCTCTCAGAATGAGAGAACCCTTGGGTTAAGGATTCAGGCTAAAGGGAACTTTCACAAAAGAAAGTTATCTCATTTCTCATTTCAGTCCTCAAGGTCAATGCAATCTTGACGCTTTCTTTTCCCTGTGTCTTCTTCCTTGCACATCGGATATTCTGATCTCTCCAGGAGCTCTCATCAGTGCACTGTAGAACTCACACTGCAGGGGGCCATGCAGAGAAGCAATGTGCTTGTAAGGAAAGTAGAAGCTCTCTGCCTGCTAATTGCTGATTTGGGAAACCGAGGCAATCCCATCTGAAAGTCAGACAGGTCACTTAGGAGCAGTTTAGCCCCCCTGGAGGTTGGTTGGTAATTAAGAATTAGTTGTGGGTTTTCATTCTCTAGGGCTCTGTGTTCCTTCTACATCCACCATCCATCCCACCACGCTAATTAAGATGAGATGATGAAAACCAGAGGAAGAAGGCTCATTTGATTTATTTGGCCACATTGGGAAAAGAGCGAATCCAGGGGCCCAGTGACCCCCCATATCTCCACCCCAAGTCCATATTTGGAGTATTGACATGAGATTGAGGTTTAAATGGAGGAAGAATTGTGGGTCGGGGGAGGGAGCCAGAGATATGCATAAGTAAGCAGTCCTGGTCAGTTCTGAATGATTATTGTCTCAGTTCTGGTTCTGAAAGGTGGTCCAGACAAGTCATATTGGCTGTCCTTATTTGATGGGAACCAACCCAGTTCTCTCCAAGGTGCAGCCTCACCCTCCTAGATAACTGTTCTCATGGTGGGGGCAGGGTGTTCTGTCCTGTGTGGTTTCACTGTTTCTAGAATGCAAGGTGACTCGAGAGAGGAAAAGTTAAGGATAATAACTTGTCACTGTGCCTTTAGCCAAAACAAAAGAGGCAGACCGACACACAACGAAGAGATGTCAAACTTTTTTTTATGTATTTTGTTACCCAAGTGAGGAATCAGAGCTTTTTACAAAAGCCCGATTTATCTCTGGCTTTGGCTGGCTGACTAGTAAATTTCCCTTCACCACCAATCTCCAGGATCCTGGGAAGTCAGTAAGAATGGATCATAATGTAGATATTATCTTTAGGCAAGGTGAAGTTAGGCCATGAGTACAAATACCTGGAATCTTTTGGATCCCAGATTCCTTTGATCAGCCTCTGACATCTCCAGAAAACCACACGTCTACATATAATCTCACACGCCATTTCAAGCTGCTCATCAAATCCCATGACGCCTGAGCTCGAATCCCCTGATTAATAACCCACACATCTGTGGTTGTGTGGAAGTAGTACATTTACATAAATCTAGCCCATCAGTTTCATCATGGACCAAGTTAGAAACGCTTTAAGGACACAGTTATAATTTGGTAGCCTGGGACAGACTTATGAGTAGGTGTTTTATAAGATGTATAGAGAACCAAGCGTCATGGTTTGATTTTCCCATTTGGCTTAAAGAGTACCAGTCAAAATATTTTATTTTTAGAAAAATTTAGAAAATGAGGTGAGAGATAGAGGAGGAGCATGGTAGAGATTCAGTGTCAAGGAAATTCTCAGTTCTATCCACATGTAAGTCATTTAACAGCTTGCAAATGATTCAGCAGCTGGTCACTGGTCCCAGAATAAACCTTTTTTATAGGCAAGAAGCCTGTCTTCTTTTCACTATTTAGAATGCTCGGCCTCAAATTGATGGAAGACTTTGACCTGTTTAATTTTGCTTAAAGATTCTTTTTTTAAAAAAATATTTTATTTATTCATTTTCAAGCAGAGATAGAGAGAGAGAGAGAGAGAGAGAGAGAGAGAGAGAGAGAGAGAGAGAGAGAGAGAGAGAGAACACACCACCTTGTGGGTCTGGCTTATGTGGGTCCTGGGGAATTGAACCCAGGGCCTTAGCCACTGGAGTCAAGTGCCTTAACCGCTGAGCCATCTCTCCAGCCATAAAGATTCTTTTTAAAATTTATTTATTTATTTGTTTTTGGCTTTTCCAAGATAGCGTCTAGCTCGAGCCCAGGCTAATCTGGAATTCACTCTGTAGTCTCAGAATGGCCTTGAACTCTTGGCAGACCTCCTATCTCTACCTCCCATGTGCTGGGATGAAAGATGTTCTCAAGGCTCCTTTGTCCACACAGGAGAACTATGGGGACAGAGTACAGCTGAGACAACTGTGGAGCTGAAGGGGCCAAGTCCTGTCTTGCCTCTTCCTGCTTCTAGGAACCCTGCAGTGGAAAGGCAGTGACCAAGAGTAATGAGTGACTTGGGAATGATTTTTCTCCAGCTTATTGTAGATCTGAGAAGCCACAAGGCTCTATTTCACCTGTTCTATAGAAGTTCACACTGCTCTGGCTTTATAGACTTTCCTACACCAATATTCAAGCTCCAGTGGACAGAAGTTGATGTCTGGGGTAGTTTGTTTTTAAAATTTATTAGTTAATTAGTGAACTAAGTTTTGAAGGAGAGTCTTACTCTGCAGCCCAGCCTGGCCTCAGACCCATGAGGGTGTTCCTGCCTCTACCTCCTGAATGATGGATCTTAGGCATGAGGCTTAATTGTTCATTTTTGAAGTGGACAGACCCCAACCAAGTTTCTCAGTTTACATTAGTTAAAATGCAATTCTTGTCATGAGTCCTGGCAAGTTCACAAGAGTGAAACTTAAAGTGTTTCCTCTTGCCTGGTGCCCACTTCATCCGGAGCAGTCCCCTCTACTCATCCACTTACCACCCACTCTGGACCACGTGGGCTCTGCCAAGTCCAATCTACACACACAGCCAGTCCCCAGATGTGGGCTGTGGGCTGACTCTAATGCTGCGTATCAGGGAAATGCAAATTAAAACCACTTTGAGATTCCACCTCCCTCCAGTCCAATGGAAATCATCAAAAAATCAAATGACAACAAATGTTGGTGAGGAACCCTTACTCACTGCTTGAGGGAGTGCAAACCTGTACAACCACTATGGAAATCAATATGGAGACTCCTGAAAAAGGTAAAAATTGACCTATCATCTGACCCAGCTATTCCTCTACTGGGCATCTACCCTGAAGAGTCCACTCTTGACTTCAGAGATGTTTGCTCAACCATGTTTATCGACGCTCTGTTCATCACAGACAGGAATTGGAATCAACCCAGAAGCTCATTGACAAATGGGTAATGAAGATGTGGTCCACAGACACAGTGGAATTCTACTTAGTAATAAGGAAAAAAAATGAAATAATACAATCTGCAGGAAAATGGATGGACTTGGAAAGTGTCATCCTAAGTAAGGTCACACAGTCTAAGCAAAGACAAAAGCCACATGATTTCTCTCCGATAGACCAGCTGAAGAGGAGGGCAAAAGACAGTAAGCGTTAGGACTATGGGCATGACAACAAGACTGAGAACAAACAGAGTGAAAATAGGGAGGTCGGGAAGGAGGGAATACAAGCCAAACTAGTAAAAGGAAAAAAGGATCTTGGGGGTGGCAGGGTGGGGAGGGGGAAGGGCAAGAAGGAGTAAGGTAGGTAGTTCATTAGTAACTGTCTTCCGGGACACCAGTCTACATGGTTTAATACCCACTTAGGGGCAGTGGACAGAGCAGATCAATATGCCAGTAGAAGGTGGAGAAAGCTTGATCCTAAACCATTGGCCCTGGCTTGTGAATTCCAAGCGGTGTGGTCTCTTTAGAAGCAAGGGAAGCCTTCTAGAAGCAGCATGTGGATGAACAGAAGGCACTTGGTTCTGTGACATTACAGTGACTTCGTGGGGATTTTTAAATAGTGCCCGTGGAGGAGTGAAAATTATCCCAGCACACAGGAAGCAGCTCAGCTCCTCTGTGCTCATGAAAACCACAACTTCCCCTCAAATCAACTTTGGACATCTTCTTTTGAGATGCTCTTAGGAAACTCATTATTAGTATTCAAGCCACTAATTAATTTGCACGTGTACCAAACAGTAAGGCATTTTCCGTGCTTGTGTGGGCACTTGAGGAATGCTATTTGAAGATGGCTAATATCTACTCATCAAACCCAAAGGACATGTCTCCCTTCTTGAATTACAGTTCCCTGTATAGAAAAGTATATATAGAATGTGGACGCCCTCGTCTTAAGAATTAAACAACTCAGTAGGTTTGCTGAGGCTTCTTTGGAAGCGGTGCTGAACACTTGCTTTCTGACTGATTATCGTGCTGACCAGAGTCCAGGGTCATGTCATTAGTGGTGCAATCTAACGACAAACTTGCTGAGGGAGGGCTGTCTTCATTGGTCACCTGATGGCAGGATGAACATGAAGAGGAAAATTAAACACCAAATTTCATGTCGCTTGACTTGGGAGTGGGAGGAAGAGTGGCAAAGTGTGTCAAGTATGTCCCAGCTGATTGGCCCACAGCTGGCTTTGTTCATTCCTGCACTACCTGGAGCCTCAAGTCTCAGTCATGGCGGTGCTGACGTATAGACCTATCTCAGGGCCACCGTGAGGGTCAAGCAGAATATTTCGTAAACATCTCTAAAGTGTCATGGAAGACACCCTTTCATCGATGGCTCAAAGTAAAGCTTTTTGAAAGTGTAAGAAGTCGATCCCATCAATCAAGTCCTACGTCAAGGTTCTGGTTTTGTTTGTTTGTTTCTTTTTCCCAGATAGAAAAGAAATATGTGTGCACTTACATTTCCACAACTGACTCCTCCCGAGCGTGCATGGCTTCCCAGGTGGCGTTGCACGAGCCCTGCTTGCTGATTGGTTTGCTTGTGTGGCATTCTGCCAAGCCTGTGGTATCAAGTCCTTTTCCTCTTCAGTCCGCTGACGCACTTAAGTGGTTGCGCCTGGTTCCTTCTGGCCAGTGGTTTGTTTTCAGCTTGGCACAGAAGAATGTTACTGACCACCCAGCCTCAGCCGCAGTGGCTTTGCTCTGTTAGCACACCCGGTCATTCATCTCCTACCATGACCTGAGTCGTCCCCCCCACAGGGCCAGCTTCTCCAGGAAGCAGAAGAAGCCAGTGCTCCACATGAAGAAAGCAAGCTTTGCTGTGAACCATGTTTACAGACTCTGGGACATGGCTTTAGGTGACTTTAGTTGACACGCAGATGTGTCCTTAAATGACATCTTACCACACATGGAGAAAGCCATTCCTTTTCAGTCCCCTTCTAGAAACATTATCAGAAAGTTTCTGTTTAACTCTGCTGCACTGTTGCTACTTCTCTAAGACTCTGCTTTTATTTTTTTCTGCATGTATAGTATGTGTTATTGTTGTTGCTGTTGTTGTTGGTGTGTGTGTATCAATTACTTTCTCATTGTTGAGATAAAAATACCCAACCAGAAGCAGTGTAAGGAGGAAAAGGGTTTAATCCAGCTTACCATTCCAAACATGTTAGAGTCCATCATGGTGGGGACAGTGCGGCAGAGCAGGAAGCTAGCATCACATCGTCACATCAGCAGGGAGGAAGGAGAGGGAGACGAAAGCTGAATGCTCAGCTAGCTTTCTCTTTTTTATACAGTCTAGGAGTCCAGCCCATGGGACGGTGCCACCCACATTTGGGTGAGTCCTCCCCCCTCAACTAATCTAAAACAATCCTTCACAAAGCACAGCTATAACCAGAGATTCTAAATCCTAGTTGACAACCAGAGATTAAACATCAGTGTGTGTGTGGTGTATGCCTGTGTATATGCAGGTGCATGCACCTCTGTGCACACACAGAGGCCAGAGAATATTCGATGGCCTTTCTTTATCACATATTTCCTTGAGGCAGAGTCTCTCTGAATGTGGCACTGTGGTTTTTGTAAGCTCCAGCAATTCTTCAGCTTCTGCTCCTCACAGGACTGAGGTTACAGATATGCATGGCCATACCCAGATATTTACGTGGGTCCTGGGGAATCAACCTCAGGAATTCTCAGGCTCTCCTGCTTGCAGCAAGCCACCTGCACAGTCCCTGGGTTTTTATTTTTAACAAAGAAAGACAGACCCCTGGTTCAGAGGATTTTGGCACATAAGGATTTAATAACAAAGTTTTGCTGTTACGGGCTTTAATTTTATAATTCTTGCCAAATCACATAGCATTGTTTCCATTTAGAATAAAAAATGAGCCTCCTTTTGAAAATAAACTTCTCATGAATAATCACCAAACATCTCCTTTAAAAACAGTATTCCTCAAATTTGAAAAGGGATTAAATTAATATGTTCAAATTACAGTATGTGCATGTATTAGCATCTCAACTTCAAAGTAAGTAAGTTAAAAAACAAACAACAGTGCAATAAGTACAGGAAGAACATAAACTTGAGGGTGTTGCTAACAAGGCTCAAGCTTCTCCATTTGTTCAGGGTCTTTTTTTATTCATTTATTTGACAGCGACAGAGAGACAGAGATAGACAGAGAATGGGCACACCAGGGCCTCCAGCCACCACAAATGAACTCCAGACACATGCGCCCTCTTGTGCATCTGGCTTTTATATGGGCTCTGGGGGATCAAACTCTGGTCCTTCTGTGTTGCAGGCAAACGCCTTAACCACTAAGCCATCTCTTTAGTCCTTGTTCAGGATCTTAAGTGAAGGTAAACATGTTGAGGAGAGTGGAGAGGTGCTGATTAGAACATGTCGCTTCTCTAAGCAAAGGCCATTTCTTCCTCTTCTTCCACTGAAATTTATCACCATCACCACCGTCACCATCTCATTAATAATCATCTTTCACCACCATTATTAACACAACATCAACATTTTACCAGTTTTGCCATTATCACTCCCAGTACTGGTGTCTAATGTCACAGTAACTTCCTACCTAGGTCTGTGGTGGTTTGAATGTAAAATGTCCCCCACAGCCTCGTGTGTCTATGATTAAACCTCATACTTAATCCCTAGACGGTAGAGCCTTTGGGAGGTGGCACCTTGCTGAAGGAATGTCCCTGGGGTCAGGGTTTGGGATTTTATAATTTCAGCCCCGTTGGCCAGCGCTAGTTTAAAAAAAACTTTTTTGGGGGGGGTTATTCAAGGTAGGTTCTCGCTCTAGTCCAGGCTGACCTGGAATTCACTCTGTAGTCTCAGGGTGGCCTTGAACTCATGGTGATCCTCCTACCTCTCTCTGCCTCCCGAGTGCTGGGATTAAAGGCATGGGCCACCACATCCAACTTTTTTTTTTAATTTACATTCTCTACTTCTGTGCAGCGGTGGGGATGTGATACCCAGCTGTCTGATCTGTCATGATGAAACTTCTCAAAACTGTAAGCTGAAATAAACACTTTCCTTGCATCAGCTGCTTCTGGCTAGGTGGTTTTTTTTTTTTTTTCCTAGCAAGTAGAAGGGAACAGCTCCAGGGGTTTTCTTAATTACAGTTCCTCTGTAGGTACAGTTTTTCACAGATCCACACTGTACAGCTATGGATGTTCCACAATCTAGTTAACCAACTTCTTACCTCTAGGTATTTTAGCTACTTCCATTTCTCCTTATAATGAACAAAGCTGTAATGAAACATATATATGAAACTTCCAATTAGCAGGGTTAGCAAGGAAAATTCTGTCAGACAGGACAGTACCATATATCTCTTTTTTATTTCCTTACTTTATTAGAAACTAAACAGTCATGGACCAAGTCAAGCATAAGGAAACTGGGGACATTCTAAAATGTCACTTTAAGCAGGGACCTTTAGTTGTAGAAAAAGAAAGAAAGAAAGAAATATCTCTCTCCTTCCAGACCTGGTGGCACACTGTAATCCCAGTACTACAGAGAGTGAGGCAGGAAAATCATGATTTTGAGGGTAGCCTGGTCTATATAGCGAGACACTATTAAAACAAAACAAAGACTAACAAAACAGAAATACCTTCAGATCGTGACCATACTCCCTTCTCTGAGTAGAAAGCAAAGAGAAATAGACCAGCAGCAAAATGACACACATTGCCCTTTCAGAAGCCAAGAGTGATATCATCGCCTGAACCTCACAGTTGCTGAAATTCCAATTGGAAGGCTTTCAGCTTCCTGCTTAACCCCAGTAGCCCCAGGCTGCAGGTCAATGGTTTGATGAAGTGACAGCCTCTAGCCCCAACTATCTTTGCAGCAGCAGAGGTTAGAGACATGACCTGGATGGAGCTGCTTTGGAGAAGTAACTTATTTTTATGTGGTGGGAAGCAAGGGTGAGGGGGTGAGAAGACATTGCCCTAAATATGATCTGATCCAGCTGTCCAAACACGGGCAATTCAGTTCATCCAGTCATCTACCCCTACATCCAGATGTTTATCATCTCAGGGTCAGATTATCTTCCTTCTATTGAGTAGGTCTTGGACTAACCATGTTTGTCAAAGACTTCCATTTGCTTTTAATTAGAAGATCTCTATTTTGATTCAGTCTGAAGCTCCAGTACTGGTGCACAGCCTACATTATTAATAAACTTTAAATCATAACTCCCCTTCAACTTTATAACAAGTCACGAAGGCTTTCATTATAGCTCAAAGTTCAAAAGTAAGCTTCAAGATTACACTAAATATTTGAGTTGATAACCAGCATTTATTGGAGCCCAAGTAATTCTCAGGCCTCTGCACATCCAGCCTCTGACCACGGAGGTCCCATGATGGCAATGGGTTCTTACTGTTTGTTTGTCTTTGAGTTCAGAAGTCTCCAACAATTGCATTTCACGGGTAGACCTGCTTTCAAACTCTGACCAGATGTGTGGTCTTGCCTGGGTCACCGATAATGTCTCTGAACTTAATTTTCTCATTTGAAATTACAGGATCATAAAATGTTATTGTGAGGATTAAATATCATAGAGTCTTCCAAAACCTCAGCGGAGTGTTTGCAACGTAGTAGATACATGCACGACTTCTTTCCATTCCAGTTAAAAAAGTCTTTAGCGAGGAGTCTGACTTTTAAAAATGTATCTCCTTCAGGAAACTGAAGCAGATGTTCCATGGCGTTACTTCTCTAAGCTTTAGGTTGTTTGTCTGCTTCCTGACTCACTGAGAGACTGAGTGAGAAAGGACTCCTAAATGATCATATGCTAGGAGAAAGTGAGTACTGTTCTCAATGGATCCCTTTCTTATGAACCCTCTTTCTAGAACATTCTTTGATCTAGTGTTCTGCCTACTCCTCTGACTGCTGACTATTTCTCAAGCACATTCCTGCTAGACACCAGGAGCGGAGTCTAGTAGTCACGACTTTGGGACACATTCATCATTAAAACAAATATTCTGAGTATCTTAACGATTCTTTTTATTTTCACAGACTATTTGGAGTTACTTACAAAGTTGAAATCAATCTGCATTAATCGGCATTCTCTGGGGCAACAGTACTAAGAGAATGAACATATACATACATACATACATACATACATACATACATATGTATATATGTACATATAAAATAGAGAGGATTTGTAGACTGCCTCACATACTGTGGGCTGTGCAGTTCAGCTATGGCTCCCTGTAAACTAGAGAGCATGGAAACCTGGTAGCTGGTTCCTGGGGAGCCGCTGGCCTTCAGTCCACATTGGAAGGCTGAGGAGGCTCATTCTGTCCATCAGCCAAGGAGCAGCAACAGAGTAGGTGCTCTCACCAGCAAGGAGCAAGGACAGCCTGATAAAAGGCACACCTCCTCTTCTTTCATTTTGAATTGTTTTGTTTGCTATATGTGGTGTGATGTTGTTTGCTATATGTGGTGTGCTATATCTGGTGTGATCCAGGAACACTGTACAGCTCAGGCTGGCCTCAGACTCATGACCTTTCTGCATCTACCCCCCCCCCCCC
>PVHP010045150.1:0-13792 GCA_004024765.1 Zapus hudsonius | reverse complement strand
GTCTCTGAAGCCCAGTTTCCTCCAATTTGAAACGAGGATAACACAGTCCATATTTGCTAAACAGCAAAGCACTGCACCTGGCCAAGCGTCAGGCATCCCTTCCTTCAGGGTTTGTTATCTGCTTTTATTTACTTCCTCCCAAAAACTGTAGGGTTGAGGGGCCAGGGGAAGAACAGCTAAGTTGGATCCTAGGTATTTTTGCACTTTATATTTTTGCATTTCATCGATTTTGAGAAACATGTGGAAACTTATTTGGATAAAAATCAAGTTTAATTTTAAGTAAAAAAATAGTCCTATTTCATAAAAGAGAAGCAACCACTAATGCACAGTGGGGTCCACAGGACAAGGACACAGTCGAGCAAGGGAAGAGGATGGAGGAGACTCCAGAGATTGGCATAGGAAAGAATGTCTCCCCAGCTGCTGGCTGCATTTAACATGAGGGCACATGTGCAGAAAAGTATTCATATGTAAATGATTCATACAAGGAGACAGGGACCTCCCCCTCTTTCTGAAACTGCCCAGCTCTGGAGAAACTCCATGTTTGTTTCGGCCCTTCAATCAACAAACTTTTTTCCTCAGTATCTACCCATGCAACTGCATGGTTCATTGTTAAGAGACACAAGAACCTGGAAATTTCAGCACTTAGTTCTTGGGGATACAGACCCGTACCAACCCATGCTGATTTTGACAGAGGTAAGGATCAAGATAACCTTCTTTAGGTAACCAGTTCCAGGCACAGGCCAAATAACCATGACTGCCTCCCTGCCCTGGAGAGACTAGAACTCCAGTCTAATTCATCAGGATGGTGATACAGCTTCCTGATTCTTCCTCCTTAACGTTACCAGGACTTGTACCCTTGCTGGCAGGTCCTTTCTGGGTCTGCTCTTGGGCCCACCAACCCATCGAGGTCCTTCATAAACATTTGAACTTGGCAATGAGGCTCATACCAATTAAAAAGAACTGATCCTGCCTGCAGAGACGGCTCAGTGTTTAAAGGTGCTTGTTTGCAAAGCCTAATGGCCTGGGTTCAATTTCCCAGTACCAACATAAAATCAAATGCACAAAGTTTGTTTTCAGTGCCAGGATGTCCTGGGGTGCCCATAATCACTCACTCGCCCTGTTTGGTTCTCTTTTTCAAATAACTAAATAAAATTCTTAAAGGCCTCATCCAAACAGCCATGTGGATTTCCCTGAGTTTTCCCTCTCTGAACCCCCACACCCCCAAATAGGAGGGAAAAACGTCCTCTTAAATCTGGGAGCTTTCCTGCTCTTCTCTCTTATTTCTACTCCGTTAAATCTTTCATAATTGACCCTTCTTCAAGTCTACGTTTTTCCAATTCTAATAATAAATCAGAACTTAAAATTCACTGGCTTGGTGACTTAAGAGATTCTTTCAGAGCCACAGGCTGGGGGGAGTTCGAAGGCTCATCCAAAACCCAGGCTCTCAACCCTGAAACAATTGCATCTGGCCTGCAAGCCATCTGTGAAAAGAGAGCATAAAGCGTGTCTGCACGATCTCTGTTCCCTGGTAAGGGATCAAGGCACTGCTATTCCTTCCCGCCTCACACGCTTGGATATGGCTGGTAAACTTCTGCAAGAACTCCAGTCTTATAACAGCTTGGGGAAAACAAATTTAATCGAAACCTTTCTTTTTCCTCCTTTCCCTCCTCCTCTTTCTCTTCCACTTTTTCCTTCCTTTGTGAGACTTAGGGCACCCCATGGCTGGCTTGCTAAGAACTTGCTGGGACTCCCCCCTCTTCGGGGGTCTATTGCATAAATTTATATCGGGTCAGAAAGGAGCACGGCAACAGCATCTGCCAGCTCAACTTAAGATAGGGAGGCAGTTGCCAGTGATGGTCCACATTTAATCTGTGAGATGTGTGGATCCCATGGAGACATTTGTCCTGATGGCTAATGGTCCCAGGCGGGTAATCACATGGCTAGCCAAGAAGCAGGCAGTCACATGACTAATCACAAGATGGCCATGCCCATGTGAATAGCCAATGTGTGGCTAGGGGCAAATTTGAAAAATTCTTAGAAACAAATGGAAATGATAATACAAACTACCAGGCCCTCTGCAGAGGTGAGATAAAAAGTCTAACTAATAAACACCCATATCAAGAAATTAGACAATGGTAAGACCAGTAGTAGAGCCTGCAAGCTTTATGGCTGACCAAGCAGGCCAAATATACCAACTGGTACAATGGTGGCATGCCTTTTGTCGTGGTTTGATCCAGGTGTCCCCCACAAACAAATGAATGTGTTCTGGGTAATTGATCCTCAGCTGATGGCAGTTCGGGAATTAGAACCTTGCTAGAGCTGTGTTGTTGGGGGCGGGCTTTTGGGGTTATAAGCCAGCTTCCCCTTGCCAGTATTTGGCACACCTTTCTGCCACAGTTTCCAGTGCTGTGGCAGAGGTGATGTCCACCCGTCTGCTCATGCCATCATTTTCCCTACCAGGATGCAGGGGGTCAGGGGTCCGCGACCTCTCCCCAAAAGGAAATCTTTCCTCCCATTCCCTGAGTCATAATAGCTCGAGCCACTGAAGTGCCTCAAGAAATCCTAACAAAAGTAGGCTCAACTATTTGTTTTGGGTCTTATGTGAGGACTTGTAGTAAAGTCAAAATGCCTTTATCCAGACAGGTTTCCAGTTGAAACCTGAAATAAGTTATTCCAATTATAAACAGTATCCATTAAAGGAGATAAAATTAGGATTAAACCATATCATTGTAAATTTTCTGAAACATGGGCTGATGGTCACTTGTCAGTCCCCTGAAACAATCCAATCCCCTCAGGAGTGGAACCTTAGGCTTAGCAAGGAAGCAGGAAACCCACGAATACTCTTGTAGCTAATACACTTTTTCCTCAGGTCCCAGAGCCTACCAAGTGGTATCACTGTTAGACTTGAAACATGCTGCATTCTTTTATGCCCTTATTCTTTCCTTCCTGCAATGCCCTCCCAGGAAGGGAAGAGCATTTCTAGTTCCCCTGAGCTTCCTTACATCTTGCCCCCTACTGAGAGAGCTGCCTTCCTGTGAACAACATGAGAGATCCACCCAAGATTACTATAAAGGTCAAGTTAACAACAAAACTATCACAGGGACATATTATGAAGACAACTACCCCCCATCTCAGGCAGGGACATAACTGAACTTTTCCCATTACAGACAAAGAAATGACTTCAGTTCTTCTTAGGGATGGATTTGTCAAATTTGTATTCCTAATTCTGGATTAGAGGCAAAAACTTCCTATGAGGAAATCAGGGGCCCAGATTTTGAGCCCTTTGACTGGAATGCGCCATTGCACTAACCCTTTAATCAGATAAAGGCCCTCACAGAAACCCCAACACTGGACAGGCCAAATCTTCAAAAGCCCTTAATTTTTAAAAATATTTTATTTATTCATTTTCAAGCAGGGAAATACAGAGAGAGAGAGAGAGAGAGAGAGAGAGAGCGCACCAGGGCCACCACCTTGTGGGTCTGGCATATGTGGGTACTGGGGAATTGAACCTGGGCCTTTAGGCTCTGGAGGCAAATGCCTTAACCACTGAACCATCTCTCCAGCCCAAAAGCCCTTAATTGTTATTTGTGGCAGAAAAGTAAGGCCTTGCTCTTGGGGTATTGAGAGCATGTCTACAGGCAGAACTGAGGTCTGTGGCTTATTAAAAAAAAGAAAAATGAAAAGTTGTAGCATGAGAATGCCCCATTGCCTGCAATGGTGTGACAGCCACACACTGTTAGTTGAAGAATCCTCTAACTTATCTTTAGGACAAACATTAGAAGCTCTCAAACCCATCATTTAAAGGCAGCACTAGAATTAAAGGGGAACGTGGAGCTGACTGGAAGTAGACGCACAAAAACACAGGCAATCCTCCTAGGCAACTCAAAGGTGACTATTAAAACTTGCAAGCCGGGCGTGGTGGCGCACGCCTTTGAGTTCAAGGCCACCCTGAGACTACAGAGTGAATTCCAGGTCAGCCTGGGCTAGAGTGAGACCCTACCTTGAAAAAAAAAAACTTGCAGCATTCAAAGACAGCATCTTCAACAAATGCTGTTGGGAATACTGGCCAGCTACATGCAGAAGAATGAAGTTAGACCCCTATCTCTCACCCTGGACAAAAATCAACTGCAAGTGGATTACAGACCTCAACACAAGACCCAAAACCCGGAATCTGCTAGAAGACAAAGTAGGGAGTACAGTACAAGATCCAGGTATAAATGAGGATTTTCTGAATAGGACTACAGATGCTCAAAATAAGGTCAACAATTAATAAAGAATACCACATGAAATTAAAAAGCGTTCACACAGCAAAGGAGATGGGTGGTCAATCAAATGAAGAGAGAAGCCTACACACTGGAAGAAAACCTTTGCCAGCTATAATCTGACAGGAATAATATCTAAACACGCAGAGAACACACAAACCTGAACTTTAAGAAACAACCCAATCAAAAAAAAAAAAAAAAAACGGGCTTATGAAACTGAACAAAGAATTTTTAAAAGAAGACATACAAATGGCTAATAAAGATTTTAAGTCTTTCTTAGCCACCAGGGAAACAACAAATGACAATAAATGTTGGCTGGGGTGTGGGGAAAGAGGAACCCTTATTCACCATTGGGGTGAATGCAAACTGGTACAACCACTACAGAAATCAATCTGGAGGTTTCTCAAGAAGCCAAGATTAGCTGGAGAGATGGATAAAGTGCATACTGCTCACACTTGAGTGTCTGAGTTTGATCCCCAGACCCCGAGTAAAAAAAAAAAAAAAAAAAAAAAAAAACCAAAAGCTATTAACAGGCTTTTGTAATCCCGGCACACTGATGGCAAGTCGGAAGGCAAAGACAGGGAAATTTCCTGGAAACTCACAGTGAGTGTAGCAAAGAACAGCAAGCAAGAACATCTTTCTCAGATAAGGTCAACAGGCAAGGACTGACCAGAAAGTTGTCCTCTGACCTCCACATGTACACAATAGCACATGCATGCCTCAAACACACACACACACACACACACACACACACACACACACACACACACACACACACACACACACAATCAAATTAATCCCAGCAGTCAGGAGGCTGATGTACGAGGATTGCCATGAGTTTGAATTTGAGACCAGCCTGAGGCTACAGAGTAAGTTCCAGGACAACCCAGGGTACGGTGAGCCCTACCATGAAAGAAAAAAAAATTTATTATCTAGCTATACTTCTCCTGGGCATATACCATGAAGGTTCTACATTTTAGAGATACTCACTCAGCCTTGTTTATTACTGCTTTATTCATAAGAGCTAGGAAAAGTCATGTCCATCAACTAATGAGTAGATAATGAAAATATGACATGTATACACAATGGAATTTTATCCAGTTATAAAGAAAATTAAATAATTAAAACTGCAGAAAAATGAATGGAGCTGGAAGATATTTTACTAAGTGAGGTAATCCAGACCCAGAAAGACAAAAATCATATATCCTCTCTCATGTGTGGATCCTAACTTTGAATGTTAATAGACGTATGTCAATAAGATGGGCTATGAGACTATACAGGAGACAACGAGAAGGAAGAAGTGATTGAGAAAGGGCAAATAGACATGAATGTACAATGAAGGCTATAATGAAAAGAACAGTCAAGGAAAAACAAAAACAAATTTTGTTTGAAAAACTCTAATTCTGTGAATGAAAAAGAATTTTTAAAAGACACCTCGTCCATGAGACCCTCCATCTCATTCATGAGAACCCCCTACTTCATCCATAAGAACCCCCACCTCGTCCATGAGAACCTTTATTTGAAATAGGGGATGAAAATAAGAGGTAAACTTTATTTATATACCAACTTTTTTGTCATTGCTGTTGATTATTTGAGACTTGCTGTATGTAAGCGGGCCTCAGCCTTCTAGAAGCTGGACTCACTGGCATACCCCACAGCCCCAGGACAGCTGCTTAAACTGTTTAAATTGTGGCTTTTCTTACATTTCTTTGGTTTAAAACATACTATCTTGGGCTGGAGAGATGGCTCAGCGGTTAAGGCACTTGCCTCCAGTGCCTAAGCCCCCCCCCCCTTCAATTCCCCATGACCCACATAAGCCAGACCCACAAGGTGGTGACCCTGGTGTTTTCTCTCTCTCTCTCTCTCTCTCTCTCTCTCTCTCTCTCTCTCTCTCTCTCTCTCTCTCTCTGCTTGAAAATGAATAAATAAAATATTTAAAAAATACTAACTTATCAGAAGCATTTTTTTCTATCTGAATATTCTAGAATTAGGGGGGAGGGGTGGGGCGTGGGACCCGAGCTGCTCTTGGGCTGGAGACCCTCGCTCCATGCGGAGACCCCCTGCCCATGGCCCCCTGGAGACCCTCCCTCCACGTGGGGACCCCTGCCCACGGCCCCCTGGAGACCTTCCACACCTGGCAAGTGGACCCTCATGTCAGTATGGGAGAGGTGGACAGATGCCCCTTGCAGCGAGAGACCATGGGCCCAGCGTTCTGGAAAGAAGAGGTCCTTCATAGTGTGTGCAGTGCACTAGGAGCATTTTGAGGATTGCCTTCTTGGGGGACTAGAGAACCCCTGAAGCAACTAGAGAGTAGGAGCCACTGGAGACCAGGAAGGTCCTTATAAAAGAAGGAATAGGAACTTGGGTTCATTAACCTCTTTAAGAATATTTGAGCTGTTTGGCACTTTCTTCCTTGAAGACTTCACTATTTTTTCTTTTTTATTTCTTCATTTTGCCTCCTTTTTGAATGCCTGAGTGTTACAAAAGCTTGGAAGCTTTGCTAGTAGGGCCGCTCTCATGAAAGGTTTTGTCCTTGACCTTTTTTTTGTTTTTGTTTGTTTTTATATTGCTCCAGGCTGACCTAGAATTCACTCTGTAGTCTCAGGCTGGCCTCGAACTCATGAGGAATCTCCTAACTCTGCCTCCCCAGAGCTGAGATTAAAGGCATGTGCCACACCCGGCCCTGGACCATCTTTTTATGGAGGAGATTTCCCTTTCATTATACCCTGTAGCTACCAATGCAGATTTCAGTAACCTAACCTGTACTTGGTGTAGCTGAGTTCATTTCCCCACCTGGAGCCTCTCCCTGTCTCTAGACAAATAACCTGCTAATCCTTGGTGGTTAGATTCAGATGGCCCCCATGAACATGTGTTCTGAATGCTTGATCCCCCATGATGGCAGTCTTGGAATTGGAACCTTACTGGAAGTGTATTCTTGGAGGTGGGCTTATGGGGGAGGGGGGTCCAGCCAGCTTCCCCTTACTAGAGTTGTCCACCTCATGTTGGCCAGGAGGTGATGTCCACCCTCTGCTCATGTCACATTTTCCCTGCCATCATGGAGCATCTCCTGAGTCTGTAGCCAAAATAAACAACTTTCCTCTCCCCCCCAAAAAAATTCTATAATTAAACACAAAGAGAAGAATCAATATTAACCTTGAACATGATGAGTAAGTTATGAATCTCAGGCACAGAAACAAATAACACACATCAGTGCACATATTTGATTTCTTAGGTGGAGTTAATATATTACTTTAAAAATTCAATAGTGGGGGAGTGAATGGTCAAAGTACATTATATACATATGAAACTGTCAAAATATGAATAATTTAAAAATGCAATAGCAGTCTATCAGAGGGAGGAAATCAATTACTAGTTTCTTTGCCTTAGCTACTGGCATTTTCAAAAGCCCAGTTATTCCAATATATTCTGAGAAAGAGCTTAGGTTCAAGACCAAGGCTGAAATATTAAATCTGTAGGACAGCATGTGTGACCTTGATCAGGTTATTGCACTTCTCAAAATCTCATTCTGCTATTATAAAATATTAGCAACTTCACAAGATCACTGCCAGCAGATCACCTAACACGTGCAAAGCAAACCACACAGCACTTGTACCCACTATAATCTAAATAGTTCTTAAATAATCCATGACTCTTTGCCTTTATTTTTCATCTTTCTCTTAAACCAGTCATTTCAAATTTTTCCATCAATCCTTCAAAACTTATTAACCCGGAATTCCAGGTGTTGTAGTTACCCTCGTTGCTGGGACAATATGCCCAACCAAAACCAGCTGATTGGAGGAAAGAATTTATTTTGACTTACAGTCTTAAGGGGAAGCTTCATGATGGCAGGAAAAAAGCATGGCATGAGCAGAGGCAGGACATCACCTCTTTGCCACAGCAGGTAAAAAACAGCAGCAGGAGAATGAGCTGTGTTCTGGTAAGGGGGAGCTGAGATAGGAGGATCACTATAAGTTCAAGGCCAGTCTGGGACACAGAGTGAGTTCCAGGTCAATGTTAGAGTGAGCCTAACAAAGGTTTTAAAAAATAAAGGCCAGAAAAGTTATAGTAGGAAATATATTGTGGTGAATGAAACACTGTAAATTTAGTCAGCCATATAACCAATGCTTTCTTTCTCATATTGATCTGAGATAGTCTATTTCAAAACAAATATCTATGTTGAAACACTGAGATTTGTAATACATTTACTGTTTCATATATTTATTTTTGAAGGAGATATATCCAGATACATATATGTTTTTAAGAATGCTTTATTTATTAGCAAGCAGAGGGGAGAGAGAGAATTTTACACACTAGGGCCTCTTGCTGTTACAAATTCCAGATGCGTGTGCCACTCTGTGCATCTGGTTTTACATGGGTATTGGAGAAATCAAACCCACACCATCAGTGTTTGCAAGCAAGCATCTTTAACCACTGAGCAATCTCCCCAGCCCATACATACATATTTTAAATGTCTTAAATTTATGTTTGATGAGCCTTATAAATAACAGCAGTTATTCCAAATAAACACAACTTACAAACCAAATGCATATTCATTTTCAGAAAAGTATCTGCTGGCTCAAATTTTTAAAGTTTTTAAAAATATTTAATACTGGGCTGGAGAGATGGCTCAGCAGTTAAGGCGCTTGCCTCCAGTGCCTAAGGCCCTGGGTTCAATTTCCCAGGACCCACATAAGCCAGAACCACAAGGCGGTGGCCCTGGTTCGTTCTCTCTCTCTCTCTCTCTCTCTCTCTCTCTCTCTCTCTCTCTCTCTCTCTCTCTCTGCTTGAAAATGAATAAATAAAATATTTTTTAAAAATATTTAATACTAACAAACTGGCTGTGAGTTTGATACTAATGACCTTTTCCTGTTAATCGGTACCTGTAAATGTTACTTCACCTTGAACTCTATTCTCAAGTAAGCTAATGGAGGGAAGTAGTGATGAAATTTTTCAAAAATTGATAGCTGGATGTGGCAGCACACACATATAATCCCATCACTCTCTGTTACCTTAGCACTTGGGGAGGTTGAGGCAGGAGGATTGCCAAGTGTCAGCCCAGCCTAGGCTATTCTAACAATGAATAGCTATAAAAATATTAACAGTATTTGAGGACTGGGGATATGGTTCATGGTTAAAGGTACTTGCTTGCAAGCCTAAGTTTGGTTCTCTGGCACCGCATAAAGCCAGAGGCAAAGTGGCACATGCTTCTGTGATCCCAGTGTACCTGCAGCAATGGGTGGGGGGGCGGAGTCAAGACAATCCTGAAGCTCAGAAGCAGCAAGAGAGCCGTCTCAAGATGGTGAAAGGGAAGGAGAAACTCCCAGAGGTTGTCTCCTAACCTTCACACGAGCATGTGCCAATACACACGCATCACACTGACATACATACATACACACACACAAATACTAATAATAGAAAAAAAATACTAGTATGTAAGAGATTCAGCCAGGCGTGGTGGCGTACACCTTTAATCCCAGCACTCGGGAGGCAGAGGTAGGAGGATTGCCTTGAGTTCAAGGCCACCTTGAGACTACATAGTGAATTCCAGGTCAGCCTGGACCAGAGTGAGACCCTACCTCGAAAAACAAAAACAAAAAAAAAAAGAGATTCAATGAAAAGCCTCAAGTGGAGATTCATTATCTAATTAACAGACTGGTAAGTGGCCCAGTTGCTATTTCATTATTAATCAGTAGAACTTCAGTAATAGAACTCAGCATGCAGCTTCTCGGAGCAGAGCTGGGACACTAAGGTACTAGATTCTCTTCAGGGTCTCTTTTAGCCAATGCGATTTACATTCTGTGTGCATGTACCACACGGTGTTCTGGGTACAAAGAACAATGTGTTGGTTTTACCAGTGCGTGATATGCTGTCCATTTTAATAAACGGTCCTAGCAAGCATGTGTGTGCATACACATATACATACAAAACACGAGTCTTGAGTGCTAGATCTCCTACAGATGTCCTAGAAGCTTGGTAAATGCTTCACTCTTCAGTGTGAATGACAGCCAAGATCTGGCCATCTTTCTGCACCACTGGCAGTCAGATGATAAGAGAATCCCTCCACGCTCTACAAACACTAGCCAGTGTTTGTGACATATATCTGTGGTGTGCACTCGATGGGCTCTTTCCAAAGGAGAACAGGCAGATGCAGCAAGTTCCTTACAAGTTCCTTATTTTAAGAGGATCACGACATCCATACGAGCTATTATTATTTCCAGCAAAATAAATCCTTTCCCTTATTAAATACGAAAATAAGATGATAACAAAATGTCCTTCTCTAAGGTATTGTGACTCTTGGTTGCTGTTTTATTTATTTCCTGTGTTAACATGACTCAGAGGACAAAAGTCGTTCATAAAATAACAGGACTAAATTTTCTTATTAACAATACATTTTATCTTACACTCTGCTGCCGCCTGGAGGCCAAAGGTACATAGAAACACCCAACGTTCACAAAAAGTCAAATTTTAATAAACACCACATATACTCAAATTGAAGCCCTGATAATGACCAGAGAAATGTCCTATTTATTTTAGTATTTTACTCCTCTTATTTCTATGTAGATACCTACATTCATTAAGACAAAAAACACTGCTCACCAAATTGCCCTCTAAATATTCATATTTATGCCCATATATAAATATTACTCTCACTTTTAGGGTTAGAGAAGCTTCTCTTTTCAGACAGTGGTGACTTCTGGGGGTTGTCAATGTGTTGAGAAGAAGTGACACAACACTCAGACATCTGTGTCAAGCCCTCCACGGCTCTGGGACCACTGTGGCAGAGTTAGCGGAAAAAAATGCAAGAGCCAAATGATGGGGAAGAGTACTTTGGAATGTGGTCTTCCAGACACAACATATAGCACACTTTGCAATAGAGGTGTAAGTCTAAAATGTATTTAGTAAAACCAGGCATGGTGCTACATACCTGTCATTCAAGAAGCTGAGACAGGAGTTCAAGGACAGCCTGGGTCACAAAGTACGATGCTGTTTCAAAAATTGAAACAGAGCCAGAGATGGCTCAGCAGTTAAGGTGCTTGCCTGCAAAGCCTAACGACCTGAGTTCAGTTTCCTGGTACCCAAGCCAGATGCACAAAGTGGGGCATGCATCTGGAGTTCCTTTGCAGCAGCTAGAGGCCATGGCATACCCATATTTTCTCTCTCTCTCTCTCTCTCTCTCTCTCTCTCTCTCTCTGTGTGTGTGTGTGTGTGTGTGTGTGTATCTCTGCTTGAAAATGAATAATATATATATTTAAAAAAACAATCAATCAATCAATAAATTCGGGATTTAATAAGTATAATAAGCCGGGCGTGGTGGCGCACACCTTTAATCCCAGCACTCAGGAGGCAGAGGTAGGAGGATCACCTTGAGTTCAAGGCCACCCTGAGACTACATAGTGAATTCCAGGTCAGCCTGGACTAGAGCGAGACCCTACCTCGAAAAAAAAAAAAAAAGTATAATAACTTATCTAGTGAAATGTATAAAAGTCCTTTTTTAATGTTTTAGCTATTTACTTATTTGTGTAAGAGAGAGCAGGAGTGAGCAAGAGCCTCTTGTCACTGTGAACTCATTCACTACTTGGTATTTGTTTTAAATACCCAAGCCAGCAGGCTTTGCAAGAAAGTACTTCTAACTGCTGAGCCATCTCCCCAGCCCTTAAACATCCTTTGAGCACAGCAACTGTGTGGAGAATGAAATCAAACTGTTGCTAAATTCTTGTTCTCAATCTTACTGTTAAAGAATCTGTAGAAAATTAGGAGGTGAATAAATAATATTTTTATTTATTTACAGAGAGAGAACGAATGGGCACATCAAGGCCTCCAGCCACTGCAAACAGACTCCAGACACATGTGCTACTTTGTGTATCTGTCTTTACATGGGTACTAGAGAATCGAACCCAGGTTGTCAGGCTTTGAAAACAAGAGCCTTTAACTGCTGAACCATCTCCCTAGCCTGAATTAAGATTTTAAAAGTAAGCAAAACACTCATTTAGAGACAGAAAAACGGGAATCAAAAATTGTTTTACAATAATCATTTTGTATACAGTATTTTCAAATACTACAGATTTTAAAATAAACATATGCCAGGTGTGATGGTTCACACCTTTAATCCCAGTACTCAGGAGGATCACCAGGAGTTCAAAGTCAGCCTGGACTACAGAGTGTGTCCTAGGTCAGCCTAGGCTAGAGTGAGACCCTGCCTTGAAAACAAACAAACAAAAAAAATTTAAAAGAACATTTATTTTAAAAACAAAACTAGTGCATGATTAAAGACTATCTGATAACACTCACAAGAAGGGCATCTGGTGGAGAATACTAGAATATTCAAAAAATATATATACAAGTGCCTAGTTTCTGCTGGAGTCTTATTCAACATTGAGAGGTTTTCCTCCCTGGCTCAACAACTTCTGGTTATCTGGGGCACTCTGGATGGTCAGAAAGGGATCTCACTTTAAAAGCTGTTAAGCATCCGTTTGCTCCATGACTGGCCAGAAATTAAAGGCCTTAAAATGCATCTAAAAAGCAGGGGAAGACAGCTCAGTGGACAAAGCGCATGCCTTGCAAGCATGAAGATCTGAGCCTGACCCCCCAGTGCCCACATAAGGTGCTGAGTGTGGTAGCACGAATGTGTATCCCCAGCACTGAGGAGGTGGAGACAGGCGGATGCCTAGAGCTGGCTAGCTGGCCAGTCTAGCCTAAATGGTGAGCTACGGGCCAGCAAGGAACCATATCTCAAAAAGGCGGAGGGTGAAGGGAGACTGCTCGGTGGTTAGGTGCTTGCTTGCAAAGGAAGGTGGTCCATATCCTGAAGATAGGACCCAAGATTGGCCTCTCACCTCAACATGCAGGAGCACACGCACTCACACACAAAATAAATTGGGGCTGGAGAGATGGCTCAGTGGTGAAGGAGCTTGCCTGCAATACCCAACGATCTGGGTTCAATTCCCTAGTACCCAGGTAAAAAGCCAGATGCACAGAGACCACTCTGTACCTGCATCTGGAGTTCATTTACAATGGCTGGAGGCTCTGGTACAACCATTTCCCCCCACCCCTTCTTTCCTTTCCTCCTTCCCTCAATCCCTCCCAGAAAATAAAGTACTAAAAATAAAAAAGAAATTTCACCTAGAAAACATGAGTGCTCCAGAGACGATGGGCCCAGAAAGGCTAAATTCTCAAAACAAGCAGATCTCTTCTGTTCTTACATAGATATGATAGTCTCAGCATAATGATTTAGCTATTTATTTATTTACTTACTTACTATTTTTGAAGGAAGTATTTCTTGCTATGTTAGACAATTTGGCCTCAAACACATACTTTGCCTTTGCTGGGACTACGGGTATAGATGTGGCTGTGTCCAGCTCAGCACAGTTATTCCCATAAAAATGCTATAATTCAGATAAGCATCCTCCAAAGGTTTGTATGAAAGAGTTTGTCCAGGGACCAATGTGTGACTAGAAGATGAGAGAACCTTTTTAATAAATATATTTTATTTATTTATTTGTGAGAGGGAGGGAGGGAGGGAAAGAGAGAGA